>OY390720.1:8024403-8139140 GCA_959613375.1 Heteropelma amictum | reverse complement strand
GAAGTTTCACGTATTAATTGTTTGGGAATGAACGCGATGATCATGCGTGAGCCACGATCGAGATGTAGCAACTGTTATGTCTGGTGTTCGTAATTATTGACATTATCTTTTTTGTGGTACTCTACTGTGTTCATACAGAGACAAAAGTCGAAATTTGATGTCCGATTGTCGACTCCGTCAATATCTTTTATTCGGGTTTGTATACATGTGCATATATATATATATATAGAGACACATACATGTTTATATACATACATCTCTGCGTTTCAACATACGAGAGGATGATTTTTCCTTTTTCGGTATTTTTAAATGTTCTAATCGAAAAAAATATCGTGAGCTATATTTATCAAGGCAAAGCGAAATAAATCTCGACCTTCGAGACGAGGTTAAGGTTCTTGAACGAAGGACGGCAGTTCCTCCCTCGCCCCGCAATGCTTGACTGTACGTCATTCGATAGATTTTGTACGGGGATTGGTCGTATACTGGAATAAATAAATGAATTTAATTGGTAGAAGGGAACCGCCGTGATCGCAGCCGCATAAAAACGATAATCGTGACAGTGGTCGGACCCGCCATCTGTCGGAGCGCGTTCCAATCTTCCTTTCGAGACTGTCGCAGCAGCTGATTTTTCAGTATTTTCTTATCCCTTATTGAGAAACGAGCCTCCTGTGCTTGTTTTTTTTCCATACACGAGTTCTCTCGCGCGTGTGTTTGCGTGTGTAGGTGTGTTCTCCGAAACAATTATTCGTTTCCTTCACGACTCAGATTTGCCCTTTGGTTTTTCTTCTATTCCCCTTGTGTTTTGTTTTCCGAAAATCAGGTTCGTTCCATTCGCAGTACTGTGAACAAATAGATCCCAGGATCCTCAGCGCGCAATATTCGTCCGAGTTTTAGAGTAGGGCAGCCACTTTGTGACGTCACGTATATATCGAAAGTCTGTTTTTTTTGTTCCTGTCTCTTTCTCTTCGTGTTTCTTTCTCGTACGAGGCTTCATCTGGTAAATCCTCGTAGCCCTTGAGCTTTTTCTTTTTCAAATTAAACTATACGTGATGTTTTTTTACTTGTTTCATTTTTTCTCCTTGACATTCCTTTCGAACGCAAATCGATTACATACTCTCGTGTGCCTATCTGACAGACGTAGCGAATGTGCAGTGCAGGATCGTGGGGGAAAGGCCGTGTGAATTTAAACGACACGGGTCGAGTAAATCCGTCCGACTGATGTATATCTGGGTCGGCTGCCTTGTCACAGACTTTTAAGCGCGTTCATTGCTTTTATATCGCCGAGTATCGCTTTCTCGTTTGTTAATGAATACAACCAACGGCTCTCGGAGCAAAAAGCCAACAAAGGAACCAAACAAATATCGTTTTAACGTCTCTATTGTTGTACCGTTTTCCTTGAGGCACTTTTGCTGATGTATTTACCAAAATCTCCGAAACTTGTGAAAAAAAACAAAAGTAATATCGAAAACGTTGCTTTTTTCTCGTTTTTTCTCAATATTTTTCGAAAATATGACGAGCGATGTTAATTTTGATGATATTTTTTTTCAATTCTTTTCTTTTCCATTTTGCGATAGGATTTGTCGATTTCTCGAGCGGAATTAAACTGCACCGCAACGCGAATCTGCTGATCCTTTGACGGAGGGGGATACGCTTTTGCTCAAGGGCGTATCTGTCGAGGGCAAATTTTAGTTATGGATTCGGAGGAGGAGACTCTTTACGACGAGGTGGATTCGGGCAACGAATCCAGCGGCGACGATGTAGATTTCGCTATGGAAATCGAAGCTGGAAATCCTCGCGAGAGAGCCGGCGACAGTGACGAGTATCCGTTCGAAGTTTTATCGACGGAGGAAATTGTTCAACACATGGTGGATTGCATCAAGGAAGTCAACACCGTAGTCGAAGTACGTCGCAGCATGTTTATAAGCAAATTTGAAAAAAAAAGTTTGATTTTGCAGTAACATCCGCGAAAAAATACCTACATTTTTTGTTATCGATAATCGATAATCACGAATTGTTCTTTGCGTCATGGAATTTTTTTAAAGATTTTCATTTTCATCCAGGAAGGCATATTTCCGGCAACCATGTAACGCATTTATTGGACTTGAGGATTTTTTGACATATGTTTCAATCCGAATATTTCCACTCCAATTTAATCGATTTCATCGCAATTTTTAGATACCCGCTACTACGACTCGAATTCTGCTGAATCACTTCAAGTGGGACAAGGAAAAGCTGATGGAACGTTTCTACGACGGTGATCAAGAGAAATTATTTGCGGAAGCTCGTGTTATAAATCCATTTAGAAAAGGCCCTGTTATATTGAGATCGCGATCATCACAGAGTTCTCTGGTAATATAATTCGTGCGTTTCAGCGACGAAACCTTGGAGTACATTTTGTTTTCTCGAATTTTATAACTTCTTACTCGCGAAACTAGCGATGGAAATGTTTTCACTGTGTAAGAATTTGCAAGGTCAATACGTAAACAGAAGAAAGAAAAAAACAGAGTGATACCCGACTATCTATGAGAATCGTATCTTTTTTTTTCTCTCAAAATAATCTTCCAGCTGAATAATAGCAAAATAACGGTCCAGCGTGAAAAATAAGTCGCAATGTAATTTGATGTTACCGCATTGCTGTAAAGTTTCAACTTTATTTAAACTCAAATTGCAAATTCAAGAATTTGTTTTTCATAACGATAATACACGAACGAATTTCCCACGAATATTGACAAAGATTTTCCGGAACATAATTTGGGAACCGAAGCGGCATTGCTCACGATGTTCTCTTCGATAACTTCAAAGTTATCGTAAACATATAATTACAGGTTAGAAGAACTTCGACTAATGGAACCGAGGAGTGCGGTATTTGTTTCACGATTTTACCAACTTCGGTGAGTTCGAATTTCACGCGAACATGGAACGAGCCGCTTCCTTCGATGGAGTATAATGTGTTTTTCCGTATGTTCTTTTTTCTCGATTTGAAGATGATGACGGGCCTGGAATGCGGTCATCGTTTCTGCACCGGCTGTTGGGGGGAATATTTAACAACGAAAATAATGGAAGAAGGCGTCGGACAAACAATCGCTTGTGCGGCGCACGCTTGCGATATCTTGGTGGACGACGCGAGCGTCATGCGTTTAGTCAAAGATTCCAAGGTCAAATTGAAGTATCAACACTTAATAACAAACAGCTTCGTCGAAGTGAGTTCAATCGTTGGCCGTGCGTGCATGTTATCGAAACAACATTTTCATGAAAAATTAAACGAAATCTCGTTCGTACGGTTACAGTGCAACAGGCTGTTGAGATGGTGTCCTTCGCCCGACTGCAACAGCGCGATCAAAGTTCAATACGTCGAATCAAAACCCGTGACTTGCAAGTGTTCCCACACATTCTGCTTCCTCTGCGGTGAAAATTGGCACGATCCGGTCAAATGTCACTGGTTGAGAAAATGGATTAAAAAATGCGACGACGATTCCGAGACGTCAAATTGGATCGCGGCGAACACGAAAGAGTGCCCAAAATGCAACGTGACCATCGAGAAGGACGGCGGATGTAATCATATGGTGTGCAAAAATCAACATTGCAAAACCGAGTTTTGTTGGGTGTGTCTTGGACCTTGGGAGCCCCATGGTACAAGCTGGTACAATTGCAACCGTTACGACGAGGAGGAGGCTAAAGTCGCCAGAGATGCCCAGCAAAAATCACGATCGGCGCTTCAGAGATATTTGTTTTATTGCAACAGATACATGAATCATATGCAATCGTTGAAATTCGAGAGCAAACTGTACGCCAGCATCAAAGAAAAGATGGAAGAGATGCAACAGCACAACATGTCCTGGATCGAGGTACTTTCTCCTCGTCCAAGTAACATCCAAATGTATTTCGCACGAGATGTACACCTTTTGCAAATTTTCTACGTACGCCTGAATGTGCAAAGTCGTTTTTTTTTCTCATTCGAGCCTCGATTCGTCAAAACGACGTTACAATCGGTTTTATTTTTCTTTTATTCGTGCAAACGTCATTAACATTCTTCGTGGCAAGTTTATCTCAGAATTAAACCTTCGTTTTTCCATCGTACAGGTGCAATTCTTGAAAAAGGCCGTGGACATACTGTGCCACTGCCGGCAAACACTCACGTATACTTACGTCTTTGCCTATTATCTGCAAAAAAATAACCAATCTGTGATTTTCGAAGACAACCAGAAAGATCTGGAAAGCACGACTGAACGTCTCTCCGAATATCTCGAGAGGAAAATAACCAGCGAGAATCTCACCGATATTAAACAAAAAGTTCAAGACAAGTATAGGTGAGAATCGAATCTTTGTCGAATCGAAAAGCGTTTTTGTTCGGACACGGCACGATGTATTTGTCATTTGATTTTTCCGATTCGTGAACTACCGACGTCGTCAAGATCGTCGCTGATTTTAACAAAATTTGTTTCTTGTTTTTTTCGTTAAATTTAAAACGTTTCAGGGAAGATTTTTCAAATCACGTTGAAAATTGGCGAATCACAAAGTAACTCTTCAATATTATTCGCAGATACTGCGATAGTCGAAGGAAGGTTTTGCTCGAGCACGTTCACGAGGGCTACGAGAAGGAATGGTGGGACTACATAGAATAAAATGAAGATTCCAGCTCGTACAAACTGGATGCAATGGTAACCACCCCTTCTCATTTCGCCGCCGGCCCAGCTGTGATAACCCGAAAAAGCTGACAAGAGACAGAATAAAATGAATTGAAATATTGAAAAAAACGGAAAAAAAAACAAAAACGTCACGAAATCACGGAAGAAAAACAGAAAAACGTCGCCGAGTGAAATCCCCCGTTTCGGTTTAACGTTTGATTTTATTTTTCAACCACGCGGCACGCGACGAATGAATTCGAGTTGTTTATCGACTTTTGTTGTTAAATCGAACGATAGAAGGAAAAACAAAAAGAAAGAAAAATAACAAAAATGCAATCCCACTAAGAGCCGAGGGCAAATACGGTTTTGCGTTTGCGTACTTTTAGTTCCGCTAATCGACACGAGAGAGCTTCGTCGATTTCCCAATTGCGTCATGAAAAAGACGCGTAACGCTTCCAAACGATCCATGATCAATTTTTGATCGAAGCCTATGACGGCTGGATGCCTTTTTTTATCGCTCGTTTTTCGTTCGCTTTCGTAAAATTCGATTTTTCCGTCTCGATCCATTTTCAACTCTCAATCGAAAGATCTCGCTGTTTCTGTCTCCGAAAGACGATCCGCCGTATTTTATATCACAGCTTATTATTATTATCTCGAAAAATCTGTAAAACGAAAAATCATGACGCTCGCAACGATCTTCGATGAGATTCTCTCTGCTCTCAATTCCGTCTCTCTTCCTCCTTTGTTTTCTTTTTCTTTTTTTTTTGCGAATGTTTAGCATAAACACGTCAGGCACCGGAAACCAACGCGACAGTCGGGTTCGTTGCGATTTCGGACGAAAACTAAAATCCAAAATAATCCGTGCTCTCTTTCGGTCAACGATACGTCCAAGGCTACGACTGCCACAGATATAACGAGAGAACCAAAATTACACCTTATGTGTAAACCCGTCACGCGGAAAATTATAATACTCGTAGCGCGCAGAATCGCGATTGTTTCTTCGCATCTCGAGGACCAACTTTATGTTGCGTTTATGCGTTCTCCCGATGCAACGATTTCACGCGGTGCTCTCTGAGACTCGCTCGCGGCAAAATCGTCTAGACGAAAAAATAAAAATAAATGAGAGTGAGGAGCATTGTACGACTAGCGCTACGCGGACGACGCTCGAGTGATTCTTGCTGTGGTTTTTTTTTCTTTTTTTTTTCACGAAACTTTCTTTTGCCGCGGGGAAAAAGTTCAACCAGACGATTGTCGGCATTAATCAGGAAATAAGGAAGGAAATGAGCGGAACGATAGGACAAAAATTATACAATTAATTAACATAGCCGCGGCCATATTCGCTTCCGCGTGGAGAACTTGTTTCCTCGATTCATGATATTCCGGGCGTCTGTGAAATGTGAGAAAAAAACCGCGTCGAATATTCGGCATGATCGGAATTCGCTCGTTACACAATTTTATTTTTAGTCTAGTTTCTCTTCGCTGAACGCGAAACATCTTTCGCGACTCCCCTTAATGCCGCGAGCAGATTTAAGATTCTCATTGGAACCGATTAGTGTCTCGAAATGGGTCTGTCTCGTTGCAATCAACTGTTTGTTTTCAAACTCGAGGCTAATCGACTAAAATACACGCCATCTATGACCGCGCGGGCAAACTTACTTGCTCCCACTTTCTTCGGAGAGAGAAAATGAAAAAAAAAAAGAAAACGAAATGTATGAAAAATAATTTTGGAGTAGACAATGTTGACGAATAATGAAATTATCGATATGAATGAAATTACAAATCGATTGTTTTTTTTCCAATTATTCTTTCCCCCTTGACTCGATTTTCTCGACTAATTTCGATTGTACAGATATGCCGTACGTATAACGTAAATTTGTTTAATAACGTTTGTGTATTGCAGGCTGATTCAATCGAAACGTGATTTCTTGAGACTTACATAAATATATATCGTTTTTCTTTATACGTTAGGCAGAGAGAAAAGTTGAGAGTTTCTCTCGACGCTTGCCCAATTGACGATACTCCGCAAGGATATTCTCGACCGGAAGTTCGATGGGAATTTCGGTAGTTTTCGATAAGGCGAAGAGTTCGAAAATATTCAAATAATAATAATTTTCAATAATGATAATACGAACAGTTACTCAATTTAAAATGCTTTCCCGACAAATGGAAGGAAAATTTAATCGCCGGCTACATTAAAAAATTTGACGCTATTTTCGAACAAGCGTGATTTTTTTGGGAATCCTTTTTTCGTTCAAATAGCAGCAGGGGGATGGTGAATCGCTAATTTGTTATGCATTTTTGTCGAAAAGTTAATGATGAGAGACTCGAGACTCCCGCCGAATCTTACCTTTGGCTGTAAACGTGAATAAACGGAAAGTATCCTAGTGCGATAGCGGAAAAAGAGTTTAAAGTTGTCCTTTGAGAACTTGAAAACGCGTTGAGAATAGGTGCATTAGCAATTCAAATTCAAAACATAACGTTGCAAAACTTTATATACTTTTGATGAAAAAGATGAGCGCCCGGAAAAGCTCATCGATACACAAAATATGGTAAAATCGTTTAAATTTCGTGATTAACTTTGCGGTATTAAATATTGTTGTACATACAATTGACAGCGATCGAGCAACGTCGTTTCGAAGGCTCTCCGCTCGGTGTCGCTAGGAGCAGTGCTGGAAGCACGTACGAAACAGCGCCTCAGTCATATTTCGAACTTGTCTGTTTCTCAAACAACGCGGAGTGAATAATTCGGATCATGCTTTGCTGAAGTGCGATGTTCAGCCACTTTGGTTACTACGCCATGTAAAATACTCACCTATTCACGCCCCCCAAACCTTTTTGCTTCTTATTGAATTATTATTTTCGTATAACATAACCAAATATCGAAAGTATCAGAAATAAATTGAACTACAATATTATTTCTCGGCGAACTACGATTTTTTTCATCGATAAACACAATACAAGAAGGAATATTTAAACCCGAGTGCAAAAATATTACCCGAAAGTGAAATGTTTGAAAAGCGAACAAAATATTTCGAAATTGCCTGAAAATTTTCTTTCTTGTTCCATACTACGCGCGAATAAAAACAAGTTAGAGTGGAAAAAGTCAAAGCCTCGACGATTTTGCCCCATACTATATACATATAAATCGATGAATAGAGAAATAAAATCGGTAAACAGGATCATTCGAATATTGATCTAATTGAAGGGATGAAAGTGTTGATTGGCATCACCGCACGTGTTGCTGACTGGAGAATTAAAAAAATGAAGATTAACGTGTCCAATCATAAATTATTGTACAGATTCGAAAAGATTTGATTAGGAATAAGGGGATTGTTATACACACGTAATCGCAGAAAATTAGACATTAGCTTGAGATTTTATATCATACTCTACAGGTTGTTCAATGAGTAATGATAAAAAGGGAGAGAAAAAAAATCAAATTTGCCGAACGAGAAAAAACGATGGTACGGGAAATTCACTCTTTTTTGAGTCTCGGTGTACTTCAAGATGTGCAATGTGATTCATTGATAACTCAAAGATATGTCGATTGATGTTTGGAAACAAAAAAGAAACCACTGTGAAAAAAAAGTGTAAATTACATGAAATTTTCGTCACCGTCTATTCATTCGGGAATTATTTATTTTCGACGCCAGCAACGTTGCGTAACCATTTCTAATTTCGTCGAATTTGGATTAAAACGATCGATCGTTGAGAAAAACACTCAGAATCGTACAACGTAATTATTCTTTTTTCTCCAGTCTATTTCAGTCTTTAACTATTATATTTCAGTCGTAAATATCACATAGCCATATTTTTATGAAAGAATCGAAAGTTCTCACGAGTGATCGAGAGTGCACGGGGTGTATAAATGTAGCGTTGTGATCCACGTTCAACGAAACGACATCTTGTTTATAAGTTAGATTAACGTGTGAAAAAAGATTTTTGAAGCGCTTGGCGACGTACTTGCGAAGAAAAGCAAAAGAAAATTGTTAAAAAGAGTAGCAAACCACCGTTAGGTATGATCATCATTATCTACGATATTACATACTGTATCTTGTTTTTTTTTCTTGGTTATGTTTAAGTAGCATCGATTTTAAACGTAAAGTTAGCCGTTAGATATTTATCACACACAACCAGCTGAATCGGCGGTTAATTGAAAAAGAAATTAATGCCGACTTGGCAAATGGTAGATTTTCATTGAAATGTTCGAGAGACGAAATTGTCGGTGTAACGAGTATTAATATCATCGAACGTAGTTGTGCACTTAATACGGACGAGAAAAAAAAATGAAGGAATGCCATATTGTTTTCACTATTTCCTATGGAAAAAAACCAAAATTGCTTGTAAAATGTATCAAACTACCTAGATTCGATAGATCCTATCGTCTGAATTTCTATCGTAGATAATAAATATTTAGTAAAAAAAGAAAAAAAATTTCATTTGTTTCACGTCGAAACTTTGGAATAATGAAATCATCAGAAATTCACTTTGTATCCTTTTTATTATCCGCCGTATATTCGTATAAAAACTTTTAAAAGGCTTGTCAGAGCATACGATACTTTTACAATAGCGTTTAATAATTACAGTACACAGTATTGACCAATATTAATTCAATTAAGTGTGGAGAGAAAATCGCTGAACTGATCTTTAACGATCAATCCAAATAGTTGGGGAAAATTAATTATTTATTATATTTTCTACCTAGAATAAATTACAAATAAATACGAATAGTTTGCTTCTACCTAAATTCGATATAATTTTGAGATTCTTATTTGGTGCTGAAAGTCTCGATAAAAAAAAAACAGAAAAACCACGATTTCTTTTATCGATGTTATTGAATTTGATTAAATCAATTCGTAAAATGGAATTATTTCGTCATAATTAGATTCTAAAAGGAAAGGAAACAATTACGAGTCACGATCTTCATTACCATTGATTTCCGGTGGAAATCGCGATTAATACAAGTTCTCAGAGAATTTGTGGATGCTGGGAATTTAAACGAACCTCCGATACGGATTTTCAGGTTAAAAACACCTTCGATACATACTTCTTTCTTTTCGTCACTCCAGTTGTCTTCAAAAGTGAATCTCTAGTTTTTTCTCATCAGTACACGATCACAGGATGTAAGTACGCGATAAATTCTCCATTTACGAGAAAAATGAAAAACAGAAATTGCAAAATACAAAAATTATCATAAGACTATTCGGTTCAGGACGTTACGGTGAGAATCGTGGCGACGAGACCGAGGGTTGCACCGGTCATAAGGAGACTTCGCCACACCGCACCACTGACTTCTTCCGCTACAGGATATTCTATGCACAGGTGTTCCTAAAACAATATTAATTAACATTCATGTGTTATTTGAATAACGTACGGTCGAGAAACTTTTTCAAATGAGCAAAATTGAGCTTTAATCGATTGAAATTTTGTTCAACGTATCTAAACAAGTTGTAGAGTAATCACCTAGCATTTTGGATGAAAATATATTGTCTAGATAATTGCATTGAATCATTTTTCTGTTAATAATTTTCTTTGTACATTCGAAAATATTGATAATACTGTTTATTATCGATTATCGACCGAAGGTAAGTCGCCTGACGAAACATCTTTTTTAGTTCAAACAATTTTTCATCTTCATCTCGATAGCTCTCGTGATAAGACAGTGATGGAAAGGCTGTTTGGAAAATAACGTTTTTGTTTTTCACTCACCCAACCACCGTAGCCTTTGATAAAATGTGCAACCGTTCTACCGATGTATCGTGACACATAGACGGGCAATTTTTTTTTAAGAGCAGGCATTCTGCCGTCCCTCGCCCACAACGCCAGTCGACCCATGAAAGCATAAAGGCAGACGATTCTTGCCCATGTTATGCCGCTGTCGCTGTGGAGGAATAATTCGTCCGCTATGCCTGTGAAAGCTTCGTACGCTGTGTCCGGCACGACGTTCAGCCGATTTACCATACTCGTGAATAATATACTGTGTTTGTTCAGTAATTGATAAACGTTATGTCGCATACTGCGCGATACGGGATCTCTGGATATGAGATACACATCTTCCTTCAGAAGATATCTTATGACATCATTGGCGAGGCACTCTGCCGTCAGCTCGATAGAATCGTCGCATGTGCCGTATCTCGATGGCGGAGCGAGTTGAGGAAATAAATTTTGCAACCGAATCTGGAATCAGTTTGTTTACAAAGTTTTAGCACCTCAGTTCGGTCGCAGTTTTACATAGCAACGATGAACGATGGCGAGGAAAAATTCAAATCGACGTTAAACGCAGAGTAAATTTCGATAACGACAATGTTATCAGAACAGCGGAAATAAGAAAATGTTGTTTTATTGAGGTTCCCACGATCGATTCGCCGTGTTTCAACGATCATTTACAAAACCGTAAGGTGAGAGAAGGAACAAAAATAAAACGTGGGAAAATAACGTTTTGCTCGTGTAATGACGATGCGCGCCACTCTGGCCGCGCTCGGAGCCGAGCACACACACATAGCGACACATATACTTATATACGAACATATCGATCTTTAAGCGAAACGTCAAAATGAAACGGTCGTGAAACAACGGAACATAGTATAATTATGCGCAACAAGACTAAAGTGTTTAAGATATCGTTACGTCTTACCTGGCATACTTCGACGAAAGACATAACGCCGCTGTTGGTTGCCGCACCATAGCGGCACAAGACGTCGTTGATCACGGTTTCTCGGTCCCTAGTTGAATTCCTGTTACCGGGGGGATCGCATTCCAGAATGCCGCCCACTCTGGAATGTCTTTCCCCTTGAGCTGACGCACCCCGAAACCCCTCGTCGTTGTTGCAAAAGTCGCCACTAGGAGCGCCACCGTCGACACTATCGCATCTCCTTCCTTTCGTGATCTCATTGTTCGTCGTACCGTCACCGGCCATCCTCCTCTCTCTTCTTCGTTCACTGAAATATTCTTCCCACCACACACGAACACACGCGGCCCAAAGTTACGAACGAACGAGATTCTTCGTGCAATTGCCACTGCACACACTCGAGACGTTCGCGGCAGAATGAGAACTTTTTCGTGGAATTATCGTGACCGGCTGAAGGGTCCCACGAGATCCGTTGATATATATGTATGTACGTGTGTATACGTATAGGAAACACACAATGTAGCGCGTTTTGTACAGTCGCGAGGAACGAGAAAAAAAAACGATGATATCGTATAAGCGCAATGTCGCTTGTAAGATTATGCCGTTGAAAACTGTTTCACAGAAGCGATGATTTTTTCCAAATTTCCGTGCCAGTATTACATAAAAGACCCGTTGTATTAGGCTCAATTGCAAATTAGATTATAGACATTGTATACATATACATTGTATCTATGTATGTATATGTATAAATATTTTATTTCTTCGATCTTGGTATATCGCTGGCGCAGCATCCCGGCAAACCTAACCCGCGCGCTCGTCGTGTTCGCAAAGTCCACCCGCTGCTCACGCGGCAGTCTCACGATTGCGGTATGCGGAGACGAGGGTATAAGCAAGCAACACGCCAGGGGGATTGTACCCCTCCGCGTTGTATCCACGGGAGGAGCAGAGGAGGAAAAGGCAAGAGGGAATCACGAAGGAGGAAGAAAAAATGCAACTAAAAAGGAGCACACGTCGAGCTCAGCGATAACCGTGCTGCTCAGCACCGCTCTCTACTTTCTCGCCGCTATTTTTTTTTTTCATTCTATACCCCTGCTCCCTTCTTATCCCGCCGCCCTTATCCCCCATATCGCAACGTTTCCCACACCGAGATACATTCGGGAAACGCTTGGCGGCGCAACGACGGTTTCTACTGCATTCCCGTCCCCCCTCTCCCGGGCCACGCGGCTGCACGTTTTTTTATCTCGTGCGGTCTCTATGGACCATTCAGGTTTTACCCCCACTCTTCCGAGCAACCTCACGAGGCTCACGAGGCACATTCATATGTATGCATCGATATATAATATAGAGCTATCCTGGTGTAGGAATACTCGGTGTATTCCTCCTCGCGAGGGTGAGATCGGTGAGAGAAACATGAAGTGCCTCGTGCACAACACAATCTCAACTTTGGCATTTCTCTCGCTTCATACGGCCAATGGACGCGAGCCTGTTCGCGTGTGTGAATTTCTACTCTTCCGCTTCGTGGTGTATTCGTCTTCGTGTGGAGGCGGAGAGGGAGCGAGGAGCTATGTATTTTTTTTTCTTCAATAGATGACCGAAGTCGTGAGCCTCTCGCGGTACCAGTTTCCGAGCTATCAGAGAGAACGGGAGAGAGAGAGAGAGGGATGAGAAAGAGAATTTCATTCAAGGAACGACTCGCTGTGACTGAAGCGGATGCTGGCTGCTGTTGCATTCATGGCTCGGCTTGCGAAATATCTATACATATATCTATATGCTCAAGCGTTAGACGCTATAATTGTACCACATACTATTTTTATGTATCATTATCATGGTTGTTAGCGGTATTATTATTATACAATCGCATTTGAGTCAATGATCCTTTGCAGTGTTCGATATATTTTTATCGTACTTTTGTGAAAGGTTTTAATATTTTTAATGCGGCATTAAGTGGATATTTTATTTCGATTGTCTTTAACGTACTCTTAACCCAGAGAAAAAAGCCGCACGATGCCAGTTTTATTCTCTCGTTTAATGTTTTTGCCATCGATGAAGAGATATTATCGGCACCATTTTTCTGATGGCAGCACGTCAGAGGGCGTGAGAGGGCGTGAGAGCGGGAACATTCTCAAAGCAGATCTGCATTTTATACTTTTTATTATAATACAATGCATTTCCAGTTCCATTTGTTTTTCGACAAGAGAACTTGGCATTTGTGCTTTTTGGCAACGATGATTATATGTTCGAATGTGATTTTAAATCTCGAAAACAATGAAAATATTCATTATTTGGTACATACTAGAGCAAAATATGCGTAGAAAACTGTATTGAATGAGCCATTATCTGCAAGTTCTTTGGAATCTCCGGGTTAACGCTCTGCATAACGTTCCACGTATGAATCACGAGTCCCGTCAATGCGACGAAGTGAAAGTGTGTACGGTTGCAGGCGCAATGCAACGCGAGCTTGCGGCGGTGCTGCGCTCGTGTGTGGGAAAAAAAAGCGTCGCGGGTTTCAGTCACGCGGTCAGTGACATCTTACGAGCGCATGAGGTACTGCGTGACGAATGTGTGATTTTTTTGGCGTTTCAGTCGACCATCATTATCATAGGCACGATCGAAGCCTAGCGTATTCGAAATTCGGATCGAGTGGAATAAGTATCGAAATAAATTTCGGAGGAAATAACATATGGCGGAGCCGAGATAAAAGAATGATTTAACCGAAAGAAAAATGCATTGTTTCGAATTATTATCTACCGAATATCGAGGATCTCGAACGATCTACGAATAGTCCGGAACAAATGTCACTCCGTGCATTTTCGTTCGTGCACGAACTATATGGAGTGTTTGGTCGTGTTTTTTTTTGGACCTGAAAGAAAAAGATGCATTCCGAACGAACAGACCGGCGATATTACACCGCGCCGGTTGCTCGAGGCAGCGGTTGCCGAAGATTGGGTGTACGCGTATTTCTGAGAAATAATCTACACCCGTGAGTCTGTTGGAATGACGAAAGTGAGAGAGAAAGAGAGAGAGAGGGAAACTATGCAACATCGGAGTGGAGAGTGTGCTCGAGGTTCTTGCGCATTCCCCCTCGAAGTGAGTTGCTTTGGTCTCGTTTTTTTTCTTCTGTTTTTGCCGTGTCCGAGCAACCTTCAAAGGCCGCGGAATGCCTCGATGAATGAAGTAGAGAAAAGTATCTGTGCATGAGCGAGCGCCAACCCATTCGCGACCGGATATAACTAGGCAACTAACAATAAGAAAAAAAAACTCTTTTTGCCATTTACACGCTTGTGTGTTTCAGGCTAATAATATACATGTGTATACAGTATGCGGCGAGTGAAGGCGCGCATTGAGATTCTCGCTAGAAAAAATCGAAAATTTGATCGATTTGAAAGAATGAAAAAAAAAAAGACGAAGAAATGAGTAGCAAATTATATAATCTTGTAGGAATTTCGATTTTTCGGTCCTTTTAAAAATCCCGAACTTTCATCTATTTACTCAGTTCTCTGGCAATCGAGCAATTCTTAAGCGGTCGTGATCATGTTTTTTTTCAATGGGTAGGAAATAAAATGTGTCGGCAAGTACTTTTTGTGGTGTTTTGAAATCGACTATAAGTTTTCTGTTTGACCGACGAAAACATAGGTAACATTTCAAATGCCACCGACTGTATACATGTGTATGTGAATATATATATAAATGGAATTGTAAATCTAATTATATACAGCACACGTGTAAAGCCAATGTTATGAAATATAATTACTATATCATGTGAGGAATTTCGAACGAAATGTAGAAACCTTTGATTTCTTTTCCATATCTTCCTGATTTTCGTGTTTCTTCCTAGGGAGGATATGATTAGCTATGCTCTTTATTCAAACGTTTATTTCGAAAGTGCATATACATTTATCGTAAAAATTTCGTTGAGGTCGTGAAACATCGCACGAAAAATTCGTGATTTTGCGTCTAGATAGTTAACTTGCCGTTGAATAAAAAGAATTCGAATGAAACAACAGGTTTTTCACTTCCCGATGAATTTATCACAAAAATTCCGTAATAAAATAATACAAAAATTATGATAAATTGAACAAAGTCAGATCGATTTTACGTAAAAAGGCTCGTGTGGATAACTTTGCAACAAACTATTTGCTAATTTGTTCTCCGTACACGAGAAATTGCCCAATAAATTACAGTCGAGTAACAACATTCTGGTTTTTCGTAGCGAAAAGTTTCCCGGAGATAATACAAACTGTCGCAAGAGCCGTATTTTTATCAAACGGTCGATGATTTTTCGAAGTAAGTCGATTATTTCCATAACTTTCTACCGCAATTTCGCGTTGTTTAAGCAAAATTTCATCACGGTTTCGCAACGAAGAAGGAATTTTAAGGTTTAAGACGGTTGTCTCGCCAAAAGTGTTTTCTTCGGGAGATGGACAAAATTTTGCGAGCAAGAAAAAATGTGCTTTTTGCATAATCTCTCGAAAAATCTCCATAACTTTGACCGCTTAGTTTCGGATATGAATAAAATATGAATATAATAATGGGAATGATATATTACTTTTAATATATTTTCTTCAAAAATTCCGCAAGTTATACAAACATCTTCGGTCATTGGCCTTCGAGGTAACTTTTTACCGTGGCTGTCGCGAGGAAACTACCTCAAGCCCGGGTGAACAAAAAGTAACCATAACCTCACTTTTCCGCTTTAATGAATTGTACACGGCGGCGCCAAAAATAGTACACTGGTGCTGAATGAAAGAACGGCGATGAATAATCACGCCAGTTCTTCAGGAATTGCATAATCTTGATGCCGCGTTAACATATTTTTACATTTATATCGTGCGCTTCTGTGCGTCGTGTTTTGTATCTAAATCTCTGGTGTGTGTTCGAGCTTCGATACAACACCGCGCAACCGCGCTAGAGGCGGTCGGTCGCGGCACATTCCCTTGACAGAGAAAGGAACGGTCGCGAGATGTAGATTTTACTTTCCTTTTTTTTAATTATATAAATACCGTGACTTTGTATATCATACACGTAAATATATATAAATACCATCGCCCAGAGTGCAGCCACCGTTGTGGCTCTTTCATTCATTATTAACCGGACAGCATTCCAATATCAAACCATCTCTCTTTCATTTTTTTCATTCGCTCGTACGAGCGAATGCAACTTTGTATCGAATAACGTTCTATCGCAGCGATGCAGCTTTATCACACGTGTTTTTCTCACTTAATTTACCCATTCATCTGTACGAAACAAACGCTACTTTGAAATCGTGCAAATGTTCACCATGAATACATCAGCATTCGGATTGTAACCTCGAAATGAACGAATGATAACTTTTCATTTCGTAATATAATTGATATTATTTTCTTAGGGTAATCTTCGAATACAGAAAACTTTGGAGTTTGTTTATACTAATCGGTAGATATTTTCGTTTTTACATGTGTAAAGAATTCTTCATATTTCGAGCAATAAAACTGTGTATTCGTCAACGCAGTAGGAAAATTCCGCGATTTAGGTGGATAAACAAGAACGTCTGCACCAAAACTCTTCAGTGTGAATAACCATACGTGAAAAACTTTGGAAAATATACTTTGGCGAATGCTAAAAATCAACATTGATGAACGGGAAAGTTTGCAGGTCATAATGGACGATCTTTGCGATGGTAAAAATACGGGTCCCGTGATTAACGAAGGTGTTGCTCGTAATCATTAGCACGTAGATGGCGCGCGCATGTAAATTCATACCGAAACGCGAAGAGAACTGTTCCGACACTTTGAGGCACCCTTTACCGTATTATCAAAGGCGGATATTTAGCGAAATAATATATACACACACTTTTATTATATATATATACTTATATACATATATACATAACACCATGATTATTAGTACGCTTCGCCGGACATGGACAAATTGACTTCATGACTCACACGTGTAAATGACATCTAATTGGGTCATTATACCGTTGTTAAGCGTTCATTCTTGAGGCAAAGAGAAGCCATGTTATGCGATAAGAAAGGATAACACGTGTACATGTTTGCTGAAGCTGCTGGTGTTTGAGGTTTTTGCAAATCGACACAAAATGAATATGTATGACGTGAAATTTGAAACTCGAAGCAGAGTATGAGCTAGCCGATTCCATTAAAATTTTGCGAATGATCGTGCCTCAACATTCTGAAGCTGCTCTCCAAATTTCATACGATTCTCAAGAGAACTTTGACCTTGATCGTTGGGCGTATTATTTTTTCGCGCGCATGTGTACGTCAGATTTTTTAATAGGCCTACGATTTTTTTTTCACGTTTTTCGGCAGATGTTTTATTTTCGTATCTGCGAAATGGCAATTAGTCGTCTCGACGGAGTCTCGACGTCGGGTCTATCGTAACGGAAGGCGTGGCGGACGCTCTCAATGACGATCAATGTATAAATTCCCTGCCGAAAATAATTGTGGAACCAGAATATTTCGCGATGCGTATAAAACGTGGTAGAGCACATAAAAGTCTGATCGAGTCGACGATATGCTAATACGTGCTTTCAATATGGATTGCCTCGTGATGTAATTAATTAGAAAAAAATCTTTCAGCTTCCCTCCGTCTTGAGATTGGAAACATTTTTTGGGAGCCCTAGGTCGATGACAGTTCATATTTTTATCATATTTTTAATTCTTGTCGAATACGATAAATCTTCCGTGTTTTAATGATGTAAATTGCCGAAAATGATAGAGTCGCTTGTTTCATCGAATTTTCAAAAATGAAAATAGTCGTTCGAATAATCAAAGATTTATCAAAAGTGAGACGTCGACAATGCCTGGCCTCCATCCACCGTTTCGTGACAGAATAAATACAAATTTCCGGCGAACGAGAGATTAATACCAATGAGAAACTCCAGGAGAGCAAGAATATTATTATTAGCCACTGTATAATCAAGATAAGAGAAATTGGTTCAATACGTGTAGATATGAGTATTTGTAAGAAGGCTCTACGCGATAAGCGCAAATCTTAAATTACGTTAAAAATCCCGTCATTTCGCCCGCAGATATTTGATGCTTTTTTAGACGTACTGTCGAAAAATAACTTTAGGCTGCCTTGGCCCTGTCGAATTCGACTTTTCGGACGCAATAGTAAAAACGTAGTTTCTCTCAATGCTGATATTATTAATTTCGTTAAAATGCAAAAGGATTCGTGAGGTGGTGAGAAAAATACGTAAATAATAAGAAAAGGATGAATTTGAAAATGTGATTTTCAGGGGGATATGGTATGAAGACGGACACCGTAAATTCCCGGGTTGTTTTTCTTACCGTGTGTTTGTGATATACCGCGATACAGCAATAGAATGATTGCCTATGTACGCCCGGTGGCTAAAGTGGATAAAGTCTTTTATTGTAATTTAACAGTCGCCTGAGGGTGCAGCACGATCTGACGGCGGTTTTTATTTATTTATTTCCCATTGCCTTAATTTCATCATTTCTGGTACAAATTCTTCTTCTACTCCACTATCCGCCAGCCCTTCAAATTACGAACGTTCACGAGGGAAAAAGGAAAAAAGTAAATAACGCACAATTCATACGCGTATATTAATTATTTTCGTACCAAAAAAACCTCTTTGAATTTGCAAACACTTTGTACTCTTGGAACTGTTTATTATTATTATGATAATGTATTTCTTCAGAGAGCGAGAGATTTGCCATAAAAAGAAAAAAACTGGCTAACGCCCGATTTGGCGACGATTTTTTTATGTATTTATTTTTCTTTAATTTTATTCGAAACTTCGAGAGATTTCGAACGTCCATAAGTGAAGAATATTTGATATTTTTGATGTCCCCTGATCGTTCAACCGCGTATTTTTGTTGAATTTAATTCGCATACGATCGCAATATTTACATCGTAAGAAAATATTACATTAGTATTAGAATTTGTAAATAAGTCTTAGAATTATTTAGTATCATTATGATAATACATTTTTTTCTTGAGTGAAAATTTTTTTAAATTATTCCATGACGATTACGAAAAAAAAAAAACAGAAAATCGCGCTCGTACTCGAACTGCGTTGTAATTTACATCGATAAATTACACACGCGTTCGACAAATCTATCAAGCACGTGATCACACTTTGGACTATGTAAATTTTTGCAGCGACGGAGATGCGTATAATCGATCGTATAACGATCTTTTTTTTTTTGCTCATGCACCCTGGGAATATGCAGATATAGCAATTATTGCATTGACGAGGATCGCTGTGAAGCAAAACGCACACGTAAACATTGTATTTTAGTTGAAAAAACATCTTGGTTTTCTGACTGAAATGAAATTGTGAATAATTGCGAGGAGAGAATTAACGATACTCGAATGCTAAGAAGCCATGAGTATTTCTAATCAATCGCGAATATCGAAGTTGAAATAACAACGTAAAAGGGGTCACGTGACGAGGCTGGACGAGTATTTTTTTTTTTTTAATCGATACGTTTAACCGGAAGCAAAAAACCTGATTAACAAACCGGCCAGCATACTTTTTCCTATGTGAACAACTTTGTGAGATGTGAAAAGGTGATAGCATCTTATAAAAGATAAAACGAAGACGCGAACGCGAGCTATTACGACACAGTGTCGCAGGCTAGAGATTTGCCGTGAGAGTGAAAGATAAACGGTCGCCAAACGCGAAATTGCATTTTTTTTAAACCGATCGTCATTTTGGAAAAAGACATTAAAAACGCTCCACCACTTTTTGCCACAATTCCGCGTTAGCGGAATAAATTTTATCACAATTGGTTGGACCATCGACGAAAGAAAAAATATTTCGAAATTTCAAACCGGTCGGAAGGCTGTCGCGTAAACAAGAAGAGGATTTTTTTTTCGTTTTCCAACGAATATACATTATCTTCGACGCTTCATCGCCGATAGACCCGCGAACCTTGACCCAATGGGATAATTATGGGTTTATTATTACCGAAAAAAAAAAAAAAATTTACCCCATTATTGATGGCCTACGAAGAGTGCAAAGTTACTTTAAATTATTTTTCAATTGCCGGGCGTCAACACTCCGCGTTTTTACCGTGTGATGGTGTTATACTTGTTTTTCTACGCGTTATTATTGACTTGAGCGATTTTTTATTTATACACACAGCTTCCCGTACCAAAGAATAATCCATTATTTTTTTACAAATGTTCCGGGGTTTTAAGACTTGGTCGCAAAGGATTATTCGATTAACCAATATTTTTTATCGTTACAAACATCCGCGACGTCTCTTTACGAATTCTATTTTAAAACTAGTCTTGAACAAATGCGTACCGCTGAATATTCATTAGGCAATGGGTATATTTTTTCTTTTACCTTCAACAATAGCTCCTCTCGTGTACCTGTTTTCGTGTTTCTTTCGAGTCATTTCTTCTCTTTATCGCATTCAACTTTGACGAATCCAGTTCCCGTGAGCTTCCCCGTGCCGCGCATGCGCGCCCCACTGTCTATATCGCACTCGCACGAGGGCACGGGGAAACTGACGGAATCCCTTACCGGTAAAGTCGCTTTTTTTCCGCTAAAGCTGTCAAATGCCACGAGGCGTTTCTTATGTGTTCTAAATACTTATAATGTGTTCGCCAAAGATTCCAGACGAAGGTCCCACGTATGCCCATCGTCGTTGGTTTCTCTATCCTCGATACGTATCGTACGTCTGTAATCATCCTTGTATATTTTAAGTCTTTAAAATACAGCGTCTGCTGTATTGTTATAACCGTGAGTGCGTCTACCAAGAAGGAGAATTAACAGCCGAGTACCATAAAGAAGCCCCTTAGTATACCATTGTCTTCGTTATGCAAATCGATGCGGATTTAACTCGAGATAATATAAGGGCACCAACACACTCGTTGACAATTCTGATGTGTGTATACGTTGATATCTGTCTCTGAGAGCAGCGTGATGCCAAGTACACGATATATATACCACACTCTCTCGTCTCTCTCTTGGTATACATATGTACAATGTGTATTGTATTCGGGTGAGTACAGTTACATATAATGTACCGCTTCGATCCAGTTGCACGTGGAGAGATTGCCATTTCAGCACATGCGAAGGCCTGCCATCGGGCACAACCGGCATACAGCATCCTGTGTTTTGTGAAACCCATAAGAAAACACGCCGTGAGAATTGAAGAAACTAAAGACGAACGAATTACACGTCGTTTGAATAAGCACTGCTCTTGGGATTTATTGCACGATTAGATCACTGCTTATTGAATCGAATATCTTCTCGGTGCCACTTTGAGGCCCGGCATTGCGTTGGTGTTTTGGACGCGGAGTTTAAAAGAACGTTGCGTAACGACATTAGTATCTTCGTCAGTATTATCGAGATTTATCGACAATTTGGGATAATTAGCCAATTTTTGCCACATTTCTATAGTGGCTGATGCAAATTTCAGCACGATTGGTTGTGTCGTATCGGAGAAAGTAGAAATCGCCTTTTGCGAGCGGTGGAAACGTACGCCGACGCCGTCTCGAACGTCTAAGGCGGTTCGGTCTCGGTGGAGTAGGGGCGGTAGATTATCACGAATGAGAAGACTCGAGACGGTTGTCAACGTAGTGGCAGATGAAAAGAACGATCGACAACTCCATGAAAATTTAACCACGCGCAGAGGAAGCGACTCTGAGCAAGTTGCTTCATTTCCGGTTTTCGGAAATTTTGTTTCAGATTTTTTAGCACAGCTTCCGATCCAGCGTTCGATCGGCGGATGAGAGGAACGATCGACAATCGACTCGATCAAAATTTAACCACGCATAGAGGAAACGATTCTGAACACGATGCTTCATTTCCGGTTGTCGGAAATTTAGTTTCAGTTTTTCCCCTTAAGAGTAGCGGCAGACGGAAAGAACGGTCGACAACTCGATCAAAATTTAACCACGCATAGAGGAAACGGCTCTGAATAAGATGCTTCATTTCCGGTTGTCGGAAATTTAGTTTCAGTTTTTCCCCTTAAGGGTAGCGGCAGATGGAAGGAACGATCGACAACTCGATCAAAATTTAACCACGCATAGAGGAAACGGCTCTGAACAAGATGCTTCATTTCCGGTTGTCGGAAATTTAGTTTCAGTTTTTCCCCTTAAGGGTAGCGGCAGATGGAAGGAACGATCGACAACTCGATCAAAATTTAACCACGCATAGAGGAAACGGCTCTGAACAAGATGCTTCATTTCCGGTTGTCGGAAATTTAGTTTCAGTTTTTCCCCTTAAGGGTAGCGGCAGACGGAAAGAACGATCGAAAACTCGATCAAAATTTAACCACGCATAGAGGAAACGGCTCTGAATAAGATGCTTCATTTCCGGTTGTCGGAAATTTAGTTTCAGTTTTTCCCCTTAAGGGTAGCGGCAGTTGGAAAGAACGATCGACAACTCGATCAAAATTTAACCACGCATAGAGGAAACGACTCTGAACAAGATGCTTCATTTCCGGTTGTCGGAAATTTAGTTTCAGTTTTTCCCCTTAAGAGTAGCGGCCGACGGAAAGAACGAACGACAACTCGATCAAAATTTAACCACGCATAGAGGAAACGACTCTGAGCAAGATGCTTCATTTCCGGTTGTCGGAAATTTAGTTTCAGTTCTTCCCCTTAAGAGTAGCGGCAGATGGGAAGAACGATCGACAACTCGATCAAAATTTAACCACGCATAGAGGAAACGACTCTGGACCAGATGCTTCATTTCCGGTTGTCGGAAATTTACTTTCAGATTTTTGCACCGATTCTGTGGTCCAGCGTTCGATCGGCGGATGGGAGGAACGATCGACAACTCCATGAAAATTTAACCACGCGCAGAGGAAGCGACTCTGAGCAAGTTGCCTCATTTCCGGTTTTCGGAAATTTTGTTTCAGATTTTTCCACAGATTCTGTGGTCCAGCGTTCGATCGGCGGATGAGAGGAACGATCGACAACTCCATGAAAATTTAACCACGCGCAGAGGAAGCGACTCTGAGCAAGTTGCTTCATTTCCGGTTGTCGGAAATTTAGTTTCAGTTTTTCCCCTTAAGAGTAGCGGCCGACGGAAAGAACGAACGACAACTCGATCAAAATTTAACCACGCATAGAGGAAACGACTCTGAACAAGATGCTTCATTTCCGGTTGTCGGAAATTTAGTTTCAGTTCTTCCCCTTAAGAGTAGCGGCAGATGGAAAGAACGATCGACAACTCGATCAAAATTTAACCACGCATAGAGGAAACGACTCTGGACAAGATGCTTCATTTCCGGTTGTCGGAAATTTAGTTTCAGATTTTTGCACGGATTCTGTGGTCCAGCGTTCGATCGGCGGATGGGAGGAACGATCGACAACTCCATGAAAATTTAACCACGCGCAGAGGAAGCGACTCTGAGCAAGTTGCTTCATTTCCGGTTTTCGGAAAATTGTTTTGAGTTTTTTATAGAATTTACATGGCAGATGAAAAGAATGATCGACAACTCATTCATTTCACTCGTCGTGAAACGAATGATAATTAACTAACCGCTCAAACGACTGAAAATCTTTTTACGCGTTTTTCATTTCTTTATAATAAATTATGATGATTATTATTATGTCGGATTGGTTACACTAATTGTTGTTGCAAGATTGACGAAATATCGAAAAGCGCGGGTTTGTGGCGGTACCGGAAGACGCGGCCTTAGAGAAAACCGTGTGTTTGTCAGCCCTTACATCGTCCGACGTCCTCACACTGGGGGAGAGATGA
Organism: Heteropelma amictum; assembly: GCA_959613375.1. Classification (NCBI taxonomy): domain Eukaryota; kingdom Metazoa; phylum Arthropoda; class Insecta; order Hymenoptera; family Ichneumonidae; genus Heteropelma; species Heteropelma amictum. Next base: position 8,115,193 of record OY390720.1, on the reverse strand, counting down.
TCTCGATGCTTGGCAGTATTATTTCAACTCCGCCGACAGATTGGCAGACGTGTACTCTCTCGACTGTGCGAAGTGACCTCTTCCCGAGTGATTTAGTTGTCGTTCTATCGTTCGTCACGATCGGGTCGCAGGTCATCCTCGGGCTTACGCAAACCTCGAAAGAAATACGAAAGAAAAAAACAAACAGTTCAAGGTGTGGGAAAAATTGCCACGGGGTGTGAAAATAATCTTGCGTGTACTCTCTCAGAGTCCACCGTTGCTGCGATACCATCCCTTCAAGCCTGGATATTATGATTAGGTGAGTTGGAACTTGGAGGCGACGCTAATTTCAGAAAGAACCTCAACGAAACACACCCTTAAATTTTGTTAGCAGGTTGAATTTTTGTCAATCAGCTATCTTTGACTTTTTTTAACGTTAAATTATTAAAGTTGATTTTAATCGAATGGGTTTTCGTCGGTATGTAAAATGACACACGAAACAAATCTGCGAGTAATCGAAATATCTAAGTATATATCATTAACGAAATTGAAAATAATTTTTTTATGAAATCTTTTTTTCAAACGTACGTCACTCGTTCGTTTTTACAAGTATCGACGGATGCTGGACGAACGGAATAGCCGTAATAGATTTTTATGGACAAATTGAAAGAAGGAAAAAAATATAAGGTCGCGGGAACAGGAAGTCGATCGACACGAGTATAGAAAGATTCGTATATGCACGCGCGCAACTACGTACACCAGGAAGAGAGTGTTAAATACTTGACGTTGCAAAGTGACACACATATACACACGAGAGAGGGACACCAATTACGAATTACAGAAAGAGCGAATTGAATAAACCTCGGTGTGCCGAGAAACCGCATTGAAAATGATTCGTGCGTACTTTACTTGGGATAATCGGGCTTCAAGACCCCCCGAGCCTATCTCGTCAGAGCGTAGTGTTCGTAATACTCAATTATACTTTATTAACTTTTCGTCGAATGTACAAGAGCTCTTGCCGCACACGCTACTCTCGTGACACATGCAAAGGTATATGGGGCGTTTCAGATAAATTCGACGAGGGTTCGACCTGAGCCTCTCTCGATTTTAATTCCGAGGGTAGGAAGCGATTTTGCCGACTCAAACGACGGTCTTTCGTTCTCTAATTGTTGACTAACATTCTCTCACAATTCGGAAATATTTAACAAACAAAATGCTCATTCCGACGGTGTATTTTTCGTAAATAAAATAGAAATAATGACGATACGATATGAAAACAAGAATGTTCCGAGGAGAATCACGACGAGTCGATCGATAAATCAATTTTCATTGATTCATCGATTTATCGATGAATGGAACAAAATTATTTGCAAATTAATGTATTGTAAAACTTTTACCTTCGACGTTTTATGCACGAGTGACCGAATCGCTGACCTTGAGTGTGACATTTTTTTTTAAATCCACGTTCTCATTTTAGTGCAAATCCGATTTTTGTTTCTTATTTATTCGAATTTTGCGTTTGAAGATAAAACAAAATTGCCCCATTCTCGTTCTCCTGCGGCATTGCGTTATTGAACTCGTACACGCCGCATTCTCCCGATCTCTCGCTCACTCGGTTTGTTCTGCTTTTAATCAAATGACATATTTGCGATATGCCTTGGGCAAATGTACCGGAGACTGAACGAAAAAAAATCGGAATAGACGATAAAGCTGTATCAAACCTCCGTGATTTATATGCGCAACGATTATTCATCTTGTTTATCCTTACGAGGCAGATTTATGAATCCACTTTTTTTCGGTAAAGTTGCGCAATCGTCTTGGATTAACAGAGAAAAATATCACGGTGGGGAAAACGTTCGTACGTGATATCGTGATTTTTTCCTAGTTTTGCGATAAAAAAAAAACAAATCAATCTAAAAAAAATATTAATAGTAATAATAATAATGATAAGTTCATTTGAGAGCAAATTGACGGAAAACATTTGTTTTTATTTCTCTTGCACGACTAATGACTGTGAGTCTCTCATTTTTCCTGTGACTTCCTGTCTCATTACACACACGTGCATCTTTTCATTTATCGCGTCAAAATGTCAAACTCAAACGCGCCCGTCAATACGATGCAATCATCGTCAATTAAATCTCTCGTTTCCGATCACTCGTAATCGTTTTCGAACGTCTGGAAATAAATTTTCAGTAAATTCAGAGTGATCTTGGATTTTAAATAAACATTATTCGTCGTTATTATTCGCTCGATAATGTTTCAAGCGATCTTTTCTTACGTTTTGAACGCGTTGAATAATGCTTACATTATATTCTATCAGTGCTGATGTAATTCTTAATGAATCTACGACGATTCGTTTCTCTAAATACCTACGCTTTAAATTGCTTTCAAGCGTACAGGTTTGCTCCGCTCGCCGGTCGATCGCCCCTAGATCATCAACTCTACTACGACTCTTTGATGACTCAACCAGTTACCTTGCCAGTTAAGAGTACGCGCGTATTAAGTGTATTTGCCGTTTGGCGTATAATCTTTGCGATTGTGATCCGTAACACGAAAAATACGGTAGATTTATTTTTATGGCAGGGACCGTACGGATTATGTGCAAACACGATGACGAAAATAGGATTTTTCGACGACAAAAGAAATCGCGGGAGCGAAGCGAATACACTTTCTCCCATCATCAAAAACATTATCGTTCACCGATTTTTTCCCTTATAGTTTGAATAAAAACGGTATTTTCATTGAATTCATACAGTAAAACGCAATTAATTATTCGATATTTGGCATATATACGATACCTGTTTTATACGAAAATTGTCAACGTCGAAAATTTGGTGAAATCTGCGGAGAAATTTGAGAAATTAGTATTGACGACTTATGAGTAATCCGAAGATCTTTGCAGAATGGACCACGCGTTGTCGAAAGAATCATCGAGTTTTACGAGATGTACCCATTCGTTTTTCGGTTATCTTGATGGAAGATCGTAAACTCTGCCGCCGAATAACATCAATGTATCTTTTTCCTCGACGCTCGAGTGACAGCAGAAAAATACGTTCAACGCTTACGAATCTGCGTTTCGAGTTACCCAATCGTCTGTGCGTGTGTGTGTACGCGTATCGCACGATTAGAGTGGCGCGATAGGAAAATACATATCTTGATGGCAAATCGCGCGAGATGACGATCGATCGAAGAGATAAGACGAAAGAAGACGCTCTTTCGTGTCTGCATCAATCGATGACAATGTGGAATTACATCGAGAGAAATTTCAATCCTATTAATTATACACAGCGCGTAACCGATACTCGATTCAAAAGACGTATGGACCAATTTGAATGAGAATTTGTTCGAATTAAATTGTGCAGCAAAATATACGATCGCTGATGATGGAAGTAAAAAATATCATAAGATTCCTCAAGGTCAATGCACTTGGCAGCCAATTATGACACCATTTCCGACCTTGACCACTCACAGTCTGCACATCCCTTCCATTCCATCAACGGCCAATGACGAGTCGGCGTTGATCAACGCACAGCATCACAGCGCAGGATTCGACGCGAATGTGTGGGAAATGGTTGCGAAACGCAATTTGTATTTCCTTAAAAATCGTCAACAGTTCGGAGAGTGCGAGACACCCGGCCACGATTTTGCGCCACGATTTTGCCTCGATTGAACCAAGATTCATCTCGGTCACGTCATTGCGGAGAAAGTAGGAATCGGCTTGTTGAAAATGCGATTCGTATTATTTCAAAAATGGCGGGAAGAATCGGTACGACGTTCGGTCGATCGATGCAGCTTCATTGCGGCAAAAAGGTGCTCGAGTATTTGACGTTTTCGAAAATGTTCACCATTTTGAAAGAAATTCTATGGCAACTTTTGCGAAAATTTCATGATCTTTGTTTCTCGAAGGAAATCTCTTTTGTACGAAATACTTTTTAGAGCATACTCGGACGATTCAGTGATGAAAACGACGGGTAGCATCGTCTCGGACTCGAGAGAAATGATCGCGTTTTGTATCACATGTTGACACGAGTATATGTGAGGTAATACACAACGCAATAAGCGACCGTCGCTCTTCTTTCAGAATTAATTGGGGCAACAATTAGAACGGGCAAACACGTTTATTAATTTGGGCCACGTCGCCTCCCTCCGCGAGTCATCTTTTCGAGCCACAGCCGATCTCTCGAACCAAATTATTTCATACAATATACACATGCGTATATTTACATTGTTTTTACATCGATATTAACGACTTTCTCGCGCTTTTTTTACGTTGGATATATTTCGAAGCAATCGCTAGAAATATCAGCTACTTATGACCGATAGAGCCAAAGAAAAAGCTATAAAACTTCATGACAAATAAATTAGTCGAAATTATCTCCGCGATAGACGAGCAACGCCGAGCAACGCAAATTTTGTGATCGTAAGATCAATATAATTTTGTATTCGCTGAGAAAATTTCGATATTTCCAAACGACCGCTGAATGGCGTTTAAATAACACGGTCTGAATGAGTCTTAACGTGGGCAGGTTAGGGTTTTGAGTAATATTGCGCAATTTTGTCGCCTTATGGCGCCATATGTGTTTTGAATAATGTTGCTCCTCGATTTTCGTACAGGAAAAGCGTAAAGTGCGATAAGGAACAGGCCGATTGTGGTATACCGTGGAAAAACACATCGAGTGTGCGTTACGTGAACTTTGTTGAACATCACACTATTTTTATATTCCCTGACAATGCCACGTGGAATTACGTGGTGATGTATTAATTGAAACGAGCGTAGGAATAACACGAGTGCAATGTGCGTAGATATGTGCTCGAAATAAATAAAAAGAGGACGTTTTCGTGGCGATATGCTGATACGAGAAAGTGTCGTCTGCATTTACCGACGTCGGGATGAAGATCCAACGATTTATTGTCGTACGACTCCCTACTGTGTGTTGCACCATTTTTAAGTCATCGTCGCTGTCACTGAATTACGAAAGAAACTCAAACAAATTGAAAATAGATCTTAAAAACATGCCGTCTCATTGTCTAATTTATGGCTTCATTTTTTTTAACACGTGCACATTCCTGTATGTGTGCAAGCGTCTATGATCGTAGATCGTAGAGTGCATCTCGATGCACAGACAGAGGCAGTAGTGTTCGGGACAAAATTTACAAGTTTTATCTGCGAGAGAATAAAACTTTGAATAATCACGGCATTAGCAAAGATCGCCGCAAGGTCCTCCGATATTTCGGAGTGAAAAGCAGCTTCAGCAAGGCGGCAAATTTGACGAACGCACAGGCCAGTTTTTCGGACAAGCCGAGATTGAAGGAAACTGAACGCCGCAAATATCGAGACAACGATTTGAATTTAAACAGTTTTTACTGATTTTTTTTGTCGTTCGATTCGCTTTACGTTGAAGTTTCGATGTTTCTTTGGCGATTATGTGCGGTATTCGTTATTTTGGACGAAAAAATAAGAAACGTTGTCTTTTTTCATGATAATTCAGGAGCGATGTTCGTCACTCGTGCCTGTTTGTATTGTATACACATGGAGCGTTTTATGAGTATCGTAAGAATACCATCGTTTGGAATATTACTGCAAATTTGACGAACGCACAGGCCAGTTTTTCGGACAAGCCGAGATTGAAGGAAACTGAACGCCGCAAATATCGAGACAACGATTTGAATTTAAACAGTTTTTACTGTTTTTTTTGTCGTTCGATTCGCTTTACGTTGAAGTTTCGATGTTTCTTTGGCGATTATGTGCGGTATTCGTTATTTTGGACGAAAAAATAAGAAACGTTGTCTTTTTTCATGATAATTCAGGAGCGATGTTCGTCACTCGTGCCTGTTTGTATTGTATACACATGGAGCGTTTTATGAGTATCGTAAGAATACCATCGTTTGGAATATTACTTGGTAAGAGGAAAGGAGAGGAAGGGAGGGAGGGTAATTCCCCTCCGCTCTGCTCATCTTCTCGTATATAAGCTTTCAGCATTGTATCCGCGCTTTGGTTGTTCCCGCTCCGGGCAACTTTTCACCAAGACTTGGCACACCGAACAACGTAAGTTTTCATTGTTTTTTTAAAATTTTTTATATATATACGTATGTGTGTGTGTGTGTGTGTGGCTATATGCATTTATAAAAAAACTTGAATACAAGCCGTAGATCGTAGACGTGGGTAAAAAAATTGCTTTTATTCCGTGGGAATACACTTTTTATACTCGCTTCTGAAAATCACTAAAAAACATTGAAATTACTTGAAAAAATGAAAGAAACACCGTCAGACGTAACGAAAAGTGTGAAGTCCTCGCGAGTTTTTCGGAAAACCAAATCGAATACATTCGGTTTTCATTTTCGCCGTTCGCTAGCATGCGAAAAAATGCCTCATTTGTGCTAACTTTATTTTATTAAAGACATGCTTTTTTCATATATTTATCGGTGATAGAGGCGAGAAAACAAGCGCGAAGAAAGTTTTACACGCTCATGACAGCGAGATCTCGATGTCCTCGTCGTGCAACACGGGATGACTGTGGTGTTGTTTCGATTTAAAAATTCGGGCCGAATGTCGTGGAAAAATATTATTACGATAGGGGGAGAGACTCGTCTTGTCGATAAGTGAATTTCGCATGCATCGAGATGAACGAGCTGAATTTTGTAGGAGGGAAATGAGAAAGAAAATTGAGAAACAATGTGCTGCGTTGTGAGTATAATTGGTGCTGTTTTTTGTCAAAGTGAAACGCGGCGAATAACGTGCTTCATATTAAAAAAAGAAATACAAAATTATCAGTGGTGAATAACAAAATGTTGAGAATCCGCGTTTCGATATATTGTTTTTTTTGTCAATTACAATAAAAAAAAGTTAAGGTTGAAATAAGAATATAATCACGACCTGTAAAATACGCGTCTTTTTTTTTTTTCTAAAAACGTATCTTCAAAAATTTATAACCTTCTTGCGAGATATTTCGCAACAAATGTTGCGTGATTTTGCGGCTTTCGAGTTGGAGGTTTTGCGATTTTTCCGTTGTTCCCTCAGAGTGTACTTTTTTTTTAATAAAGTGAGTTGTAGTTGCCGGTGATTGCGAATCCGTGTGTTTAATGAATTATTGCATTTCGTATTATTGCGTTTTTCTTTCAGTTCACTGAGATTTTAATAGATCGTCGCTGTACACATTTTCGTCAGACGCGAATCGAGCACACGCGGGAATAAAAGTTTTCTTGTAATCTTTACACTCGACTCGTTAAATACCGTAAATTGATATACTCATCATACGTCATTAAAAACCATCTGTGGATCTACGTTTTCATTCGTCAACACCAAAGAACGTTACACGAATATAATAACACTGTATAGACGCACGAACGAATCGAATGACGATGAACGTCGATATAAATTGATGCGAGCGTGCTAAACGAATTGATCCTGATGTAAACGCACGTGTGTTACACGCGAAATGGCCGTAGAAATGTTTTCTCTCTCGTTAAACGAATAAATTTATCACATCGAGCGAAACATTCGTCGGGCAATTTTGTCACGAAATAGTCACGCGTCGTTGCTCAACGGCCCATATATAAATATCGATCATATTGATTCGCATTGAGATATGATTTTTTATCAATTATCGCCGTATGCTACTGCGATTATTATTAAGTTGATCGACGATCAACGAGGGTCTTTGGAAATGTTTATGAGATTTTTGGGTTATTAAGAAAATGACGGTAAATTATTATTTTTTGCACCGTGTGGTCTGGAAGGTTTTGGCGGGCTTGTCGCAAAATACGCACAGCAAAAATGCAATATTCGCGCGCGAGAAATAGATTTTGGTTTTGGAGACGCGAGACTCGAGTCAGACGAAAGCGAGACGAAATAGGTGAAAAAAAACGGTTTCGTATCATTCTTAGCCTCGGGTGGAATCCAGTTCGAACCACTTGTCGCGTGTAATCTCGATAGCCGAGTTGAATGAGCTTCGACAACAATTCGTTTGATCGAACGATCACGTGGTGTATGGATTTTTAATCAAGTTACGCAACAGCAGCTGTATACACTCTGTCTGTTTCCACTGTAATTTGTGTACATAATCGAACATCGAAAAACATTATTACGAATAGGGTTAAAAATAATTCAGTCGAGATTCGGTACGTGTTCAATATTTATTTGGAAAATTAATCAATGTACCAAACGAGCTCACTTCCGCTCCGGTTTAGGGAAGCGTTAAATTGATGGCTGATGGCGAATTTTTAAAAATTTTGATCGTTTTGGAAAACAAAACCGGAAGTTCGCGTTTTTCGGAAAATCCGTCAGTTTCAAAAATCATTAAAAGACAGACCGACAGATCCAATTTTCTTAAGGTTTTTCCATTTTTTTCAGACTCTTCTCGAGCTTGCCGTCTTGACAACTTCCTGTTTTTATTCTCATGCGCAAAGATATTTCCACAAGGTCAATACATACTTATTTTTATCCACGGGCAAAGGGAAAGTTGAGGATTCTTTTTTTATCACACGTGAATTGGTTCGTGCGAATACGCGAGATAAACGCGTTCGAATTTGCTTCGGGCCTCGAGCGTAGGTTCATCGATGTCGGCCGATTCTTTTTTCATTTTGTATTTCTTGGAGTGAAGTTTTTTTCAGAGTTTTTGCAAATGCAAAAAACTGATAGTAACGACATCGGAAATGAAATTAGCATTTTTCGCTCGACGCCGTCAGCCACTAGTGTCGTATCGTTTTGGGGGCTCGGCAAATATTTTTTCCGTTTTGGCACCACTTCGACAAAATGAAAAGAATTTTTTCCATCGGTCCTTGAACGTCCCGAGCAATATTTTCCTCAAGAAAGGTGTTTTTATGGGGCTTCTTCGTGTTGCAAACGATAATCATCAATGTGATTTTCGATGATCTTATCAGCTCTGACCTTACTATGTTTATCCCCTGTAATTACTTTTGGTCATTTTTTTCGAACGTTTCGTACGTCCTGTCTATTGACAAACGAGACATCATCTTCGGAGATCAAACAGGAAAATTCCATTTGAGTTTCCACAGCTTGCCCCGCTGTGTTGTACGAAGAAACTATGTGTATTTCGGTCTGAGAATTATACTTATTTTTGTATCGTCATTTGAACGTCTGACAGCAGTGAGGATCTTTTTGGCATAGCAATCGTTGTTTACCCCAAAATTCGATGAATCATCGAGATCATTATACAAAAGTATACCGAATTCTCATCGCTCTTTGACGCCATGTCGTTTCTCGTTATTCATCTCGTGGCCTTGAATTCTTCTCCTTCGCGTTATATATTTTTTATCGAATCGACTTCCGTTTTGACGATTAAATAATCATTGGTTTTTATCGTTGTTGTTCCATTTTATTTCTTTCGACGGTATTACGAGCCGAAGAATCGTGTCACGATGTCGGACGAGACAGTAAGATATATCGATGAAGAAAACAAGTTTTCAGATTGCGAATCATTTTTTACTCAAAATTGAATCCCCGTTTTACCGGTGAAAAAAATCAATGGTAGACGTAATCCTTGTAATAAAAAGTTGGTGGGGTCCCGAAGTTGATCCTTTATCGAAAAAATATCGCGCGATTGGTGTCGTTTTATTCGTCCCCTGATTGGTCGGTGAAAAGAGAACGAATTTCGTGGCAAAATTCCGTTTGCTTTCTGATGCGCGCGTGTGTTTTGATTTTTCTTGAATTTGACGGTTTTTTTGCATTTTCTTACTGGTATTTCGCGTTTTCGGGAAAAAGTCGGTGGGTTTCGCGATCAGCGGAAAATTTCCGATCGAATAAGCTCCTGAAATATTGAAAATTTGAAAAAAAAAATTTCGTCTCATTTTTCGCCACTTTTCCAGAATCGTCGAAAAAGCGGAATTTCAAATGATCATAACTTCCTCCCTAATGAAGCTACACAGATTTTTTGGGGGTGTTTTGAAAAGCCCTCGAGTAGATTTAAACAATGGTGAAAGTTAAATGTCGATAGCTCGATTGCTTCACCCTGAAAATCGGTGTTGAAAATCGGCGAAAAAAACGCAAAGGGGTATGTATGGGAAAATCGGCGAAAATCGGTGGTCCTACTTTAAAAATCTGCCAAAAATCGAAAAATCAAGATATCTGGACAAACCAAACGGCATTTTGAAGCCTCATCAATTGCCAAGAGAATAAGCACAAGTCGGAGTGTCCATCTCGAAGGAAAAAAAAATGGCAAACATTTTAGTGAACCAACTCAATCCGGCAGAAAATGTCAAAAAAATTTGGTTTTCAAAAATGACTTTTAATAGTCAATATCGATGTATTTTTTCCCGCTGACTACGAAACACACCGGTATTCAATCGAAAACCCAATATTTCCGTCCGAAAATGCGATAATACGAATTTTATCCATTAATTACTATTTTCTCTACAGTAATAACTCTGAACAAAGTGCAAAAATAATAACAATGTGGTGAAAAAAAAGTGACGGCGATATTTGTGAATTTGAATGAATACCGACTTTTTCCATTTTAAAATGACGCTAAGGGATTTTTGGCGACGATCCAGCCGATGAGTTGTGAAAAAATTCGTTAAAAAATCGAGAGTACGATTAGGACGAACCACTCGGTTTCGAATTACAGCGATTCTGGATGCCATGCTCGAGTACATACACAAACGAACCCGAGATATATATATATGTGCGCAATATGTACTGCATACTCTTCGAGTCACTTTCGCGCACATCTCAAATCTTCTCGGGCCTGACCGGAAGTTTCGATCAGCCGACTCGGCTACGGTGTCCGTAACGATACACTACCATTGATAGGATTTATCTCGTAAGTCGGTTTATATATGTACATATATACGTGTGTGTACATTGTCGTACCATTGATAATTGTGTATGAAACGAGCATCACGGTCGATCGATGCTCCCACGGGTATATTGAAATATGTGTATATATATATGTATAAACAAATGATTATTTTTATTTTTATTATGGTGGGCAAACGTGAAAAATGTCAAAAGATAAAAAAGCTTGCACAACAACGTAATCAAACTTGCAATTCGACGAACCAACGACTATGTTTTTTTTGGGATGAAATAAACGTATCTCCTTTTTCGAACGAACGAAAACATATATTGCACGATTATTAGCGTCGTTAGTGTCTGATTCATGGCCTAGTCAATTTTCTCTCGAGACACGGTTTTTTCGTGAGAAAAAACGTTTTCTTTCTTAAATTCATCAACTTCCGGAATATACGATGATTACGGTGTCGAAAATCAAGATCGGCAAAAAATCGGGCACGCGATAAGAGACAAGCGCCTCAGTGCTACTTTTGAGACGGCGAGTAATTCAAATCGAGTCTCCAAAGAGGCCATGGGTGAATATTTCTCAAGTTGGAAAGACACTGCGGGCCTATGGGCATCAGGTCTAAGCAAAAGTTAATCCTTTTAGCGTCGCGTTAGCATCGAAAAATGGCGGAGTATGTTTACACAAGAGAAGAAATTTCACAACGAATCGCGCGATTCTTTAATTCTCACCAACTCTTCATCATTAGCTTTCACCTTTAATCGCCTCAGCCAGCCATCTTTGTTGTCATTTTCGTTTGGTCGATCGTTTGGAGACCTGAAAAAAAAAGTTACGCAGATCGCAGACCTCCGCGCATTCATTTCAGATAAGACCAGAATGAAACGGTTATCAACAAATCGTTTCAAAAAATCCATTTGCACTGGATACATTTTTTCGAAAACTATATTAGTTCTCTCATTTTTCCCCATTTTTTATCAAATTAATTTCATCAACGATCTTTGGATATTATCGTCGTCGAAAATCAGTCGAGCTTGGCAGCTTTGACAGGACCGTTTTTTTTTCACATTTTTATACCATCGCTAAATACTTGAAATTCGCATTTTATTTTCATTGCTTGGGAAAATGTCATTATTGCACACTCGTAATGTCACTCGATGAGTAACTCACAGTGATCCTCTTATTCCTACAGTTGCCCTACAGTTCTGAATCATCCTGTATATTATGCGTATATTAGCAGTGACTGGAAGCTCGAACGAATGGGCATTGGCAAGTAGAGTATACGATGTACGTCGAATGTACGAAGTGCACGCTGGATATACAGGCCTGTAGTAGTCCAGTTGGAGGTGGCAGGTATAGCTTTTAGTTGCTTCAAACCATCTACGACACTCACTTCATCTCAACTCACCGTATCTCGCGGGTCAAATTTTCTAAATGACTTACATGTTGAAGTAACGTTTCTCGTTTCTCTTACCACGATACACATAAACGAGTATTTGCCGAAGACCGATTATTTAAATATCGCATCGTAAAATATAAAATTGAAAAAAAATATATACCTGCGTACCAACAGTTGTTTATAATTTAAAGTGTCGTGTACGCGATACATAATTTTCTTATATTCGCGTGAAAAAAGTCACGCGACTGTGCAGTTTTGGAGAGTACGACACGTGTGATCAAAAACATACACATAAATATAAATATAAATATATATATATACATATATAAATAAAAGTGCGTTTTTAAATGAAACGGAAGAATATACTTTTGTTTAAAAGCAACGATGAAAAAGTGTGTACTGATGCATATATTATGAAAATCCGAGTGTCGGCGGTGTCAAAATTGAAAGTAGAGTAATTAAAAGAGAAAAATAAAACAGACTCGAGCAGTCGCGATCGAATCTACATGTTTCGTGTCATCGTCGAAGGAATATCGTTGTCAACGATCGATCGTTGATCGAAAAGGATATAAAAATAGCGTTGGAGTGCTGCGAGTGAAAAAGTTTCCGCAAAATTTCGAAATTCGCGTTGATATCGCTTTGTGACCCACTGAGACGGTTCGTTCATTACTCGCGAATTTACGGAGATCAAATTCGCCTCATTGACATTGGTTTTTACTCCAAAAGTGTCGAATAAAGAGTCTTCCGGTATTTCAAACGAGTTATAGGAGGAAGAGAAAAAAAATCACACAGCGCATACGTAATACTACGACGAATCAACGAGTGTAGATAAAACGTGCAGCGTTGAACTCTCTCTTTCTCTCCCATCTGTTTCTTTTTGTTTTTATACCGGGCGAAAAGTTGCTAATTGAACTCGTGTTGATAAATTGTAACGTTGTCTCTCTCTTTATCTCGCTCCCTCTCCCTTTGCCTCTCGGTAATTTACATGTTCGAGATTTCTATAGGACAGTCAATCTCGTTGTGCCAACAGCGACTCGTACGTGTAAGCTGCGCAAAGTTGCGGAAATATTCGTAGCCACAGATAAATAGCGATCTACTGTGGCTTATTATCCTCCGTCTCGGACTGATTTCTACGACGAACAATTCGTTCTCATCAATTGTCCGTAAGTGTCCGTTAATTAACCCACTTTACAAAAATGTCGCATTCACGAAAGAAAAAAGAAAACATCAACAACAAGAAAGATACGGTTTTAGGCCATCGTTTCGCGATCTTTCACGACGATTTGGTGCTCCGGAAGTTTGAATTATATCAATGACAAATAATGTCAATGAAACTGAGATATATTTTTAATTATTTGTTTTACAAACAAATCATTTATCGCGTTAATATTCATCGCGTTTGCGGTACTTATATTTGGAGGAAAATGGTTACACCGGAAATTTTATTCTGAAAATGAATGATTATTTGAATGATTTTTTTCGAAAATAGAAAAAGTTGTTTCTAGAGACTCGCAAGTTTTTCTTTGTTTATTATTGTCTATCTCCTTTGCATAGAACGCATGAAAAAACGTATGTGATAGTTACTGCAAAATATTTAAAAAAATTAAAAGTACAAAAATATAATTTATGTTTAAGGCATAACATTTTATATTTTAAGATATGGCTACTGAGCGCTTGAAAAAATAAGTTTGGATATATTTCAAGTACTCTTTCCCAGCCAGCAATAATTGTGATTCAATCCGTGACAGACAATTTATTCCGGTGTAAAGCTGTTCCAATTAATACGAAACGCCCCATATGTGCGCGAGTATGTGTACATACATACGTATGTCAGATTGGTGAGAGTTGAACAGACGTCGAAAACAAGTCAAAAATAACTTTATTTTTCAATAGAACTCGACGATTCCGAGATAAGAATTGTACTTTATGGCGAAGAGGCGAAATGAAAATTCATAATTACCAAAGTCTCAAGTTCTCATTTTACAAAAAAGGGTCAATTTTTTTAGGTGGCAAGTGGATTTTAATATCAAAAGACGCGTTATCGCGATTAGAAAAGTTGAGTGGTATTTAATGGAATAACAATTTTTAATTGTAAAGAAGTGCGATTTTGAACGACGTTGTCAAGATGTCAGAGTTAATTTCTTTAGTCAAAAAAATGTTAGTGTCATTAGTGTCATTCGTGCAACTTTTACAACGTCTACCGGATGAAAATGATTGAACTTCCGGATTTTTTTGCATCACTATTATTCGAATGATATTACAATCAATTATTCTTTCGATCTTTCCGTTTTTAACCCCTGCGTACAACTCCATACGTCTAACAATGTAATTATTAAATTTCTTTTTTTTCTGTCAAAATTCATACATGTATGTTCGTATATAAAAAATTACTGTTTTTCTTTCTAGATACTCCGAAAAGTGAATTGGCACCTCAAGAAAAAAGATCAATACAAAATCAAGTAGTTAATATCAATATCAAAAGATCCTCATCGCAACTATTCATTTCCCATTTAAATAACACGGAAATTTTGTTTTTTCAATTTTGTTTGTGGTTTTTGCAGTTGAATTACTCGTATCAGATGAATGTATCAGTGATAAAGATTGGCCCTGGATTCACCTCTTCTCTGCAACACTCGTCAACACTTTTTTAAAATAAAATCGAACAAATATTTGTTTTTTGCAACTAGTACATTTTGAAAAAAAATCTTATAAAAAATTCCGATGAAGGATCTCTTAATGTTGATATTAAGGGATGAAAATTGAATTGGTGTTTCTCGAGGAGCCAAACAATGAATTTTCCGGTGTATTAGAAGAAAAAAGCTTCTTTTTTACGCACCCTAATGTATATGTATTACATGCACAAAGATATCCATGTGCAGCAAATCAATACAGTATAGTCGAGTGTTAAAATCCCCACCATCTGCTAATTAATGACCTTTGAGGTAATAATCTAATAAGTTGTAAACGGGTCAAGGCTCCGTGTATATATTACGGTCACTCTAACGACGTCCTTCGTTCCTTGTATCTCCCGCTGATGGAATAGCTCAAATGTACCACACAAACACACACACACAATTTCGATTCAGTAGAAACAATATAACACGAGAATACCATCGATATTTTTATTTTTTAAATTAAATCAGAATATCAAAGTCTTATCGTCGTGAATTATTTTTTAAACATGCACCGGTTATAATTCGCATCTGCGACCACTTTGTATCGTTTGGCGTCTGTTGGTTCGAAACGTTAACGACCGAAATCAAGGTGGAATTACAGATGCTTTTTTTTCATTCGTTTTCACTTGAATACATCGACTAAATATTTTTATTTTATCGAATAAATATCTCCTGACGAATTTGGTCGTCGCGAATATTTTCGTAATTCTTTTCCGAGACTTTTCAAAATCGCATAATACTTTGTTTTTATCAGTCAACGATAATGTTTTCTGTAAGAACGTACGTCGGAACGCGGTTGCGTTCGATCTTATAATTAGAAGTATAGGCAGCCTCCATTCGCTCGAGGGTCGAGAACTTTTTATTTTGCCTCTTCCAGCCTCCATTTTCCAATAATGGAAGTATCACGAGAAATTACTAGGATACTCGTACAGAGAAAAACGAAATCTACCATTTCCGGTTGTCCCTCGGGCACGCGACCTCTCACAGTTTTGCATTCGTCATCCGGCCTCCATTGACGCTCAAAACGTCTCCGCGTTTTCAACTGAATAAAATGGCAAACTCCGATATTTTTGAAATCGTTGAGTTCCAAAATGAACTTTGTC
This sequence comes from Heteropelma amictum, assembly GCA_959613375.1. NCBI lineage: Eukaryota > Metazoa > Arthropoda > Insecta > Hymenoptera > Ichneumonidae > Heteropelma > Heteropelma amictum. The sequence goes on along the minus strand of OY390720.1, from coordinate 8,099,286 downwards.
TGGTATCGATTACCTTATCGAGCGTCGTGGCAAGTATCGGGAACGTAAACAAATGATTACGATGATTATAAAATCGAGGAAGATGGCTCTTTAAATAAATTCAGAATTTTCACTTTCAGTGTACTAATTTTGTAAATTAAACAAAAATATCCACTCAATTGAGACAGGGTATCCCGACGAATGCAGCGTTTTGGAGTAATTTTAAAAAATGTATTCGCGCAATGAGAAATTCGAAACGAGCTTTTCTCGGGTTTTTTTTTCGAAATTACTTTCTTGTACTTCTTTTCCTTTTCCGACTACATAATCGATGCTGAAATTGGTTTAAACGACAAGCTGTCATACTCGGAGGTTAAAAAATGCAAGAGCCGAAGGTTCAGTGAGGATCGATGGATTTCTCAATCTTGCATCATTGAACAACGGCTTAAAACAGGAGATAAATAAAACGTAATGCCGTCAACAAGCTCGCCTCTTTTCTATATGCAGTTTAAAAAAAAACATGTTTGCTGGTCGCTGGGATGTAAAAAAATAGAAATAACGGTCATGGCTCATTGGCCGACGTACCTGAATGATCGTTTAATTTTTTTTGTCCTCCGCTCCCGAGGCATCGAACAGCAAAGTGCGCGTGGATTTTTTTTCTCATTCGAAGCACCTCGTCACTAGGACTACCATCCTTTTTCATGTCGTCAGAGATTCGGACTCGGCTGTGAAAAAACTCTTCGCCAGGGCCAAGGCTTTTTCTCCTCACTCGTTTTTTATTTATTGTTTAATTTTTTGTTTGCATTCTGCACCTTCCTTCGTTCGATTTTGTGGCTTACAAAAACAGTCGGTTGTAACTGGAGCGATAGCGGATATCTAGTAATCTGAAAAACGAACGATTAAGCGACTGTTTATGTTCATTATTTCTTCCTCTCGACAATTAAGCGATTGCGCTACTCGTGCAAAGTATCGCGATACGAACGTTTCGCGAAAAAATAATTGGAATATCGTTTTGCTGCACGAAACAACGATGCCGATGGCTGTCAGTCATTGGTTGGAATCGTTCGTTTTCAGTTGCTTCGATGAAACCAAAATTTCCAATTTTCTCGAGACCGTCGAACGATCGGCGAATGTTCGGTGGTGCCAGACACCGATTTCCCGCGATTTATCGATACGAACGACTCAATGATCAATCGTATGTATCATGATTATTCAAAGTTAATTATTCCATCGTTTAATGAAAGTTGCTTGTTTGCAATTTCTACATTCGTGTGTGATCGTCAGTATCGTTGTCGCAGATGCATTCAAAGCGACTTCATAGTGAACTTTGGCGCATCGAAATGATTTTTTTAACAATAATATTCGAGTTTCTCAGCGATGAATTTTTTTCGTTTTTTTTCTGACAAATTCGTGCACTTGAAACGGTCGATTTTTTTCACCCGGGTTGGAGACGAAACACAACGAAAATTGAGCTTTTATTTGTCAGAAGCGAAAAAAAACAAAATCTAATTGAAACAAAGAAGTTTTCTATCAAATATGCACGACTAATGCTGTTTTTTTTCGCTTCTGACAAATATAAGCTCAATTTTCGTTGTGTTTCGCCTCCAACCTGGGTGAAAAAAAGTCGTGCATATTGATGTGCATATTTGATAGAAAACTCCTTTGTTTCAATTAGATTTTCAATTATCATGTAAATTTGATTCACTCGTCATGTCCATCGTACGCAATCTTCTGGTCAGTGTACAATCGTGATGAAACTCAAAAAATTTCCTACTATATTTATTGTGCTGCTTTGTACACCGGAAATGTTGGCTGCACGCGATAACTGTGAAATGCATCGACTGTTTCTTCATCATCGGATGCACCTCGTTCCTCAATGCGGACATGTATTGCGACTCGAGTTATTATGTCGGATATGCCTTTTCATCATTTGATTATTTCGATAATTTTCGTACATTCCATGTACCGTTTTAGAATCGCTTCTTTTTTTCTTCTCTATACTGATAAAGAAATGTCAATTGTCAAATGTCAATTTGTGATTTTATTTGTTTTGTCTTCATTGTTTTTGTCATTTTGTCTTTACAAAATGATGACCACGTTTTGGTAAACTCGCGGAGCTTTTTTCGCCTCGTTAAATTGCAAAGAGTAATTTTTTCGTTTTCTTCGAATTTAAAACACCTGGCTGTGAAAAAATTTCAATTTAAAACGCACACGAAGATTTTCATTTTTCACGGGCGTATTCACGGTGTTCTCAGACTTGTTTTCCCCGCATCCGTGCTTCAATCTGCAAAACTGATAGCGAAGAAAAACTTTAATGAACTAATCGACTTTTTGCAACGGGTATCGCTGACGAGTTCAAGGAAGAAATAACGTGAAAGGTTTTTTTCGGCCTCTAACGGATGGGTATAAATACGTGGCGATTTATAATTGCGCTTCCAACTTGTTTTTTCTCTTTTTATTGATACGGGCAATTTTCTGATACCGCACAGGTAGAATCACGTGGTAAAAAAATTCAATGGCGGAATAAACTCATTCTCAGACCTAATGACGATAATAATAATGACGATGATAGATTTCCCGTTGATTTTCTACCGATAGATCGATCGATCGATAGAAAAGTCTTTAAGAAAACGTTCGTCGATGCGGTAGCTTCTCTCAATGGATTTCAATGATAATTTCAAGACAAAATATAGCCTACAACGTCTTTCGGCTCATTTGCCGAGCCGTGAATTACGAGGCGCGATATAATAACCTGTATAGCTTTTTTTTTTCACACCGTGCGCTTCTAGCTTCAACGATTCATACACGGAGCTATAGTCTCGTAGTTTGCATAATTAGTATACGTTCCCCAAGGTCGCCAATAACTTAGTTCCGATATTTACATTTTCATTGCATCGAATCGGTGAAGAAAAATCAACGCAAAATCGTATCTTCGTCACTCGACGGTTCCGAAATGATTTTTCATCACGAGCAATGTTGATGTTGAACGGGCGATGTATATTTGATTTTTTTCTCGAAACTTTCATGTATCTTTTTCGGGTAACGTGCGCAGCAATTGGATAATCGAAAATTTTAGCAAGCGTTTACAAAAAAAAAAACCTATTTTGACTTGACTCGACGAAAGATGCCATGCTCCGTAGTTGTTGTTGCGATAAATTTTTCAGCATCAAGTATTTTTGTAATTTCATGCCGAAGGAAATTCAACTAATTGACGCTCTTCTTCGTTTCTCTTTGAACGTCGTTCCGTAGTCGAAATAATTTAATGTATCAACGGTTTTTTGTTTACTCTGCGCAGAGTTTCGTTCCGTTTTCATCATTTTACGAGAGAACCGACAATTTCGAGAGACAAACATTTTCTCGTCTCGCTTGAAAATGCCCGATCCATGCAGCTAAAAACGTGTCTCTTACAAAATTGATCAATTTTCCGGTTGGTGAGAGAAAAAAAAATAGACCTAAATTGGAGTATTTCGTTGCACGAGGTTGAAGTTTCTGTAAGATAAATAATGAAAAACGACACCTCCGCAATGCTAAGACGATACGTCACTGTACATAAATTGGCAAGCGTGATGGTGGCCAGTTATCAAGTATTTAGTACAGAGGATGTAAGCTGTGTGGTGTGGCGTTTAAGGAAAAATTAACGTGAACCGCCGTTTTGTGGAACAACCTTTTAAAATACGCGTTATACATACACGCATACACACACGTCTTCGTACTATTATGTCATTGAGCTTTTCAGGGTCTGCTATTGTACGTGAAGCAAAATGAAGCCGAACTCACATCCGGATACGTCCGACAACTTTAACGATTCTTATCATCATCGTTGTATAATGTTTGTAAAACGACTTGCAGTTGATGATTCGAGTGCATTTATGATGGTTTGTAGATTGCATTAACGCGAACTCGAGTAATGCTCCAAATGCGAAAGAAAAAACAACTTGCTTCGTTGTCAAATTTGTATGGTACGGAAAATTGATTTTCTTTACAATTGTGGGTTCATCTTTGAATTAAAAAACCCTCATAGAGGATATCGAATGTGGAAATACATGAATGAACGAAAGGTTAGCCATGTGAGAGGTTGAATTTGAAAGATATCGATAGATTCGTTGATAGAGACCGCTTTTACCGACATCAGTTTTCGGCAGTTTCCCCGTGCCTGGAAGTAAACGGGGGCCGTACAGTTGCGCATTGAAATTCAACGAAGATAGAGAGACGAGGAGGGACGAGGTGAAAAAGGGTTATCCGATGGAACTTATATTTGTACGTAGGAAAGATTTTCGAAGAAACGATCGATTATATATTTTTTTCCGAAATTTCATTAAACGCTTTGATAGATTATATCAACGTTTTCATGTATTCCATAAAAATAATAGTTATTTTTACATATTCTGATATGTAATAACAATTTTGGCCCAATATCAGAGGTGGAATCGCGCAGTTATAAAAAATGACATCACACCGAATAAAAATATAATGATAAATATGTGTGCAATATAGTTCTGCGAGGTTCCGCTTTTTGAACAAAGCATGACGTGAATCAATAATGATGCCTCTTGCATCGAGCTCATAGTCTCACTATGACAATCAACCCTCAACCGACCGTGTGGCCTAACGGATAAGGCGTCGGACTTCGGATCCGAAGATTGCAGGTTCGAGTCCTGTCACGGTCGAGAATTAATTTTTTTTTTCTCCAACAATTTTGCGAAAATCGCGGTCGGATAATTATTTTCAATTTCACAAAAAAAATGCTTTTTCCAACACAATTATTTTTGAAATAAATTAGAATGCAACAAAGTTTCATGGCTCTATAATGGCGGACGTTTAAAAAATATATGTTTTTGTTTGATTATCATTTTTCAATTAAATCAATCGTTAATCATGCTTGAAGCAACAAAAATGTAGGACATTTCGAATTTTAGAAGAATTCCGAAACAAAAATTCGTCCAGTCTATAACGCATTGCGTTGTTATGACTTTTAGGAGTTTCTTCCGGTCAGCTTTGATATGTCGAATTTTTTTTGTTCACAAAATGGGGAAAAAATTCTGAAGACTCTACCGATATCCCGCGGCGAATGAAAAGCACGCGATATTTTTCAGCAATTTGCACGAACCGAACGTCTCGCATGTACAATTTTTTGTTGCATCAAGTGAGTGAACGTGCGCAAAAAATTATAATGCAAAACGAGTCAGTTCGCGCGCGTACATAATAGAATTGTGGGAAACTCGCGAGTTGGAAAGGCGACGTGAGGCGATCTCGTCTTACGGAGTTGGTAATTTGATCGTGTTCTTTCGAGAGCTCGGGAGCCGCGATCTCGCTCCCCTTAATTCCTTCGCACATTTTCATCTCGACGATTTAGTCCAATATTTTTCCAGCGATGTATTTTATATTTATAACAAGAAGCTAGCTTTTGCACAACGCTCGATAATTCAAAGAAAACCCGTGTGCGTCACACCCCCTTAACGACTTTTTTTTCCTTTTTTTCCTTCAACCCTGCACTTGTTACCGAATTTTTCAAAATTATTTCCATCCTTTTTTTTTTTATTTTCCTTTGATATCGGAGCACAATTTGTCAACGTTTTTTTTTCGTTGATTTCATTGATGATTTTCGAAGAAAAATAATGATCCCGCTGATTAAAGAATAATCACTTTGATGACTGTAGTTTTATATTCTACGAAAACAATGAAACGATAAATTCCAAAGATGATTGATAAAAATTGCACCCTCGTTTGTATCGCAAATTTACAAAGCTCGATATAGATATTATGCGTCAGACATGCACGAAAGAGCTGCTATTGTTAATCTTCGCGAGTTGAAGACGATGCAAAACGTGTTGCCTCTGAGATCGCAGTATGAAGACAGCCCACGTCCGTTATCACAGTTTATAACTAATTGACCCTACTTAACCCAGTACGTATTGAAATAATCCCTCCGTGACAGCGTTTCATTGAGCGCTCGTCGGTTTAAATTGTGAAAACGTCAAAACAGCGAGTTTCGGCCCTTACTTTCGTACGCAATTTCACGCGTCCCGAAATCTTTTCATCATTCCCCAAAGTTTCAACGAAAAATGCATTCTTCCCTCACGCATCGAACCTCAAATCACTTTTCCCGAAAATTTCATAAATACCATTGTAGAAACATGTGAAATCATCGTTATTTCTCATGAACGAATATCGTTCTGAATTTTCAAAAATAAAAAATAGCAATATATCAATTTTTTTAAATTCCAAAATTCCCCTCGATCTCAAAACAATGGTGGATATATGATTGTCGCGAAAATTGGATACATTTACCACTTGAGATGCTCGACAGGGCGATGAGGAATTAAGAAAAAAATAATGAATTAAGAGATAAGCGGGATGATAAAAAAAAACAATCCAAAAAAGTTATCGACAAATTCAAACTCTTCGGTGTACGCCTGGAGAGCTTTTTCCCCCTTTTTCTCCGAATACACGCAAATTGTTTTAAACTTTCTCGCTCGTTCAAAGATTTTTTTGCTTAAATATCGAGAAAATTACCAAAAAAAAAATCGCAATTTTTCGTTGGTTCGTTATTTCAGACAAAGTTTTTTCCCCGGTTACTCGGGGAGGTTTATGAAACTCCGAGATACGACGAGGAAAACAGTCGTGATGCGACAATTTAATTTTTGGAATTTAAAAAAAAATTCAAAAAATTTCTTCCAAAAAAAGCCGGGGGAAGGTCGCGATGATGATGCATTCTTTTGTTAATCTGTTTTAGCTCGCGTGTGAGCGCAAAACCTAGCCCCGCCGACGATAAGCAGCAGAGCAGCGCAGAATCAGCAGGAAAATTTCGCCAAGACCTTCGCAAGATCTCGAAATCCCGAAACGTGATTGCCGCACGTTCTCGCATAAACGTCCTCTGACTACTTTCGATAGCCAGATTTACCCAACCGCGCCGACATCGTAGAATGGTAGAAGGTGAACCCGACTCAAAGCACAATCATAGTGAGTTCATTTTTTATTTTTAACATTCGTACAAATTACCCTCAAAAGTGTTAAAAGCAAATCGCCTTCCGTGATTCGCGTCGAGAGATTTTTTTTCGAGCCAAGAATAGCGTAAACTCATCTCGTTGAATCGTCTTTTATGAAGCGTATCGAATTTTCGACGATCGTTTTTCGAATCCATTTCGTCCGACGCGAGTTTCATTAGACGCAAAAGCTATCTGACATACCTGCGGTGCATACTCCGAATGACCGTAAAACACCGTTTGGCATTGACGAAAATTGTGAAAGTAATAATATTTCGCACGCCGCGTTCGATACAGATTTAAATTTCGTACGCATGATCGATTATTACTCACGATTATTCGGTAAGAAATAACCAAACATCGATGGCAAATTTATGCAAATTGACGATCGTAACAAATTATTGCCATACGCGGTTATGGAAAATCGCTGTGTTGAATTTTGTCATATTCAATCATTTTCATTGGCAGATGAGATCGTTATACAGTATCATTTATGCTTTGAACTTTTTGATAGTAAAAAAATATGTTGCATTTGAGAATAATCGCGAAGAATTTTCATTACTCTTTTCCTCCCTCAGAGTGTGATGTAAAAGACGATCGCCTAAACGGCTGCGGTTCAAAGGACCTAGAACTTGCCGGTACGTAGATCTGTTTTTATCCGATCTCATTCTAATTAATTAAGTCTCTTTTCGATCAATCGATTTTCCATTAACAATCCGTTGCGATAATCAGTAATGAATTCACGATTGAACCAACATTTCCGGTTAATCTCATTTTTTGAAGCGAATTGTCATTTTTGTGGTTCAAATTGATAATTAAAGCGATTAATTGTAATTTCTCACTAACAGGAATAATATAACATGATTTTTTTGTACAGGCATTGGGTCAAAGGTCAAAACCTTGGACCCCGAAAAAGGCTCTTACCTCAAAGCAGATTTCGAGAAGGCCATCGAACTTACCGGTACAATTTTACATTTTTATCGTTCCTATTCCTCACTACGATCATCGAATTTCTCAAAGTTTGGACTCAAAGCTTCCGCTACAATCTCGCAATAGTGATTTCTCGTGGAAATATCTCGTGTCGGTACGAGGAGGAAATACCTCGATTACAGACGTTTTCTCGTATTTATGCATTTTTTTCAAACGTACCGAGCTCAAACCGCTTTGTGTTGCGTGGCACTTAACACGTCGATCTCGCCAGCGATGGTTTTTTTTTCATTTAACGTCTCTTACTCACTCGCCTACTCGTCTTTTTCGTCCGCGAAACGTCCTCGATAATGACAGTGATAAAAAAAAGAGGAAAACTCCGAAAGAAGGGTTTTTACGGCTCTTCGCGGTTCAGTTTCAAATTTGTATATTGACTCGAGTTTTTTTCCAACGTTTTGTTTTCAGAGTATGGAAAGTTTCATTACTTCCTGCTCGCGGTATGCGGGTTCGTCAGTACGAGCGAGGAGATGGACGTAATTTCCATGTCCTTTATACTGCCGAGTGCACAATGTGATCTAAAGCTCGATACCCAAGCCAAGGGATGGCTAAACTCCATCATTTTCATAGGGATGATGGCAGGCGCTTACGCGTGGGGCTCGGTAGCGGACGCTCTGGGCCGCCGCAAAGTGCTCATAGCCATTTCCTTTATGAACGCCATCTGCATCGTTGCGTCCAGTTTCAGTCAGTCCTATGAACTTTTTATGTTCTTCCGTTTCCTAAACGGAGCTGCGTGAGTCATTTCTTTCCGTTTTTTTTGTCTTTCCAAGTTGAAATAATATTTTAATCAAGCCTTTATATCGTTACCTCGAATATGGATTAATTCGTTCGTTTTATCGACGCTTCTTCAGCCTCGGTGGCAGTGGACCGGTAATCTGGTCGTACTTTGCCGAATTTCAGCCGAAATCCAAGCGCGGCTCGATGCTCTCCTTCATGGCGGCATTCTGGACCCTTGGAAATCTCTTCGTAGCTGGTAGGTTGAAATAAAAATGATCCGATATTGTAATTCATCGCCGCACAAAATTCAATCGCCATACTCGCCTTTTTTCAGGATTGGCATGGTTGATCATCCCTCATGACATTGGTATCACGAATTTGACATTCACGTATAACTCTTGGCGAATATTCCTGCTGATCTGCGCTGTTCCCTCCTTCATTGTCGCGGGGCTGCTACTGCTGCTCCCGGAATCCCCGAAGTATCTTCTGTCACGTGGCCGTTACGAGGAGGCTCTCAATATCTTCCGTGGCATTTACGCCATCAACACGGGCAAATCACGTGACAGTTACACGGTATTTACTTCCGCTATTTTTCATAAATCCGGAAGCGAAAATAAGCAAATGAACGGAATACTCGTTTCGGAAATACTATTCTTAAGGTAGTGTCGTTTTCAAGAGAATGACGAAATTCTATATAGCCACGGTAAGACGGCAATTAATAATCACGTGAAACACACTTGAGGATTATAAAATTTTGCATGCAACCTCTGTAAATCTTACGTTTTCGAATTCGGTCTATTTTAAAGTCGGAAACGAAAGTACTTTTGGCATCGTCGATTATCGAAATTAAATTTCGACAAACTTTTCTGTACATTGTCGGCTAACCGAAGAATAAGACGGTATAAAGCGGTTTAAAAAAAATAGAATCTTTCGGAATTTTCGACGTGGAGAGTGAACGATGCTCGAATTATTTTCTTCGAATTTTCTTTTTGCAGGTCAAAGAATTGATTCTCGATGACCTTTACCGTGAACCAGAGCCGGTCAAGGCTGGCGCTCCTGAAAAGAACAAGTACAAGATTATGCTCGGCGATATAATGGACAATAGCAAACAGCTGTTCGTCTCGCCGATTTTACGTTTCACCGTCATATCCATCATTATTAATTTCACATTTCACATCGGGTATTACGGCCTCATGATGTGGTTTCCGGAATTGTTTAATCGCTTTGACGAATACAATCGCGATCATCCGAACCAGGGCGCGACGATTTGTCAGGTCACGGATTACGTCGTTCATAACGGATCTCACAGTATCGAACGAGAGTGCACCAATAAAATCGAATCGAATGTTTTCATGGAGTCTCTCATAACCGTCGCGGCTGCCATACCGGCGAATATTCTCGCCGTTCTCGGCATGGATCGTCTAGGACGCAAATTCTTCCTCGGTGAGTATTTTCATGAAATTTTGTCGATTCGCGCGACTCCTACGGAAAGTCGAACGAACTTGACACTCGTTTTTCCGATATTGTCTCTGAACGTGATTGAAAAAGCGAAATATTCGTCAACTGGCCTGTAGCGTACAGTTTTTTTTTTTCAAATAAGCAACAAATAAGTTTTTGCAATTTAAAAAGACCCAAAACGTACGTACGTACGTCTCCTTTTCCTCAAGTCTTGGGTACGATCTTTCGAGATGCGATAAAAAAAATCATTTCATCGGTATACAGCCATTTACCACAAATTCATTTTCTTCGTTGAAGCAACGATTATTGTTTTTTTTCAATCTCCAACAATGACACAAATTTTTAAACCTACTTTATTCGAATGCTTGTCATTTCTCAGATTATCGCTTCGTCTTTGTCGCACGGGATTTTTAAGAATCCTTTTTCCTTTTTTTTCGTAATAAAAAATGATTTAAACATTCCGGCGTGTAAATACAAAATTTCCCGAGTATTAATTTCGTTTATTTTTCATTCTTCTTCTTTTCTCACGGCAAAAGTCTTTAGTACGCTGTCGTCGGGTGGCTGCGCCGTTGGTTTATACTTTGTGTTCAACAAAACGCAGAATTTAATCGTCTCAGCGACATTCAGCGGCGTAATTAGCTGCGGCAACGCGGCTCTCGATTGCCTAATAACCGAAGTATTCCCAACGAATTTACGAGCAACCGGTATCGCTATATCGATGGTCGCAGCTCGTCTCGGTGGTATTATCGGCAATCTCGTGATAGCTCAGCTGCTGGATTTGTACTGTCCAGCCCCGACATTTATCGTCGCGGCCCTCCTCATAGGTTGGTTACTTGACAAGCTTTTCATCATCGCTAAACCTCGTGACAAATTTGTAATAACCTGTTTTTTACGCCGATTCGCGAGATCCACCCCGAATAAACTTTTTCATAAATTTTCTGCTCCTTTCAGGTGGTGGTTTGCTGTGTTTATTTTTACCGAACACAACGCGCGAACCTCTCTCTTGACACTGGCGAAACAACAGCTCTACCTGATAATCCCATATGTATAGCCATAATGCATTTTCTTTTTGTATTAAAGTAACATTTTCCAAAAAAAAAAAACAAAAAAAAACGAAACAAAACGTAAGAAACGACGACGGAGTACGTTAAGCTCATGATCACGCGTCCTTTAAGAAGGAAAAAGAGAAAGATTATTATCGTTTAAGTGAATATGTATAGGCGTTGTTGCAGTATGATTATTTTAATCGACACTTTTATCTTCAACACCGACGAAAATAACTAGCGCCTTCCCCCTCCTCCCGTTTACATGTTACGAACGAGTTGATTGTTTATATACGTATATTCCGTTTGAATATAGTTCAGTGTGTGTTGTTCGACGTGTGCGAAGCAAACAAAAAAAAGAGAGGAAGAAAGAAAAAACTAACGATTTATAGATTTTTCGTGATTCTGTTGCATCAGGCAGGATCTAGTGAATGAGAATCAGAGGAAAAATGAGGACGTCCGTAAGAACGAAAATATTGACGCCAGTGTAAATGCCAAAGTGCTCAAATCCCCCCTAGTGATGTCAGTAAACTGTAGCTCCGCTGTTTCTTTTTCCTCTTTCGTTTTCCCTTCTCCTCTCACTTTGTAATGTTAACACGATGATGTAAATTCGGTGTATCGAAAAATGATTACGCAGATAAATTTCTCCTCGTATTCGACTTTGCTCCAAAATGAAAATTAGTATTTTAATTCGATTGTTCATGATGCAGCTGTTAGTGTTTTTGTTTTTCTTTAATCAGAAAATTAAGTAGTAATTACTGTTATCGTTTCGAACTTTTAATTACTTTAAGCCATATCTTGTACTGATATTGTCAGAGAAATGACGAAATAGAAGCTCATCTATGCCAAGTTTACGTGTTTTACTCACTTCCGGCTTCATTTCGCGATTTCGAAGCCGGAAATTCGGCATGCTGCGATAAATAAAATTATCGGAAATATTTTGTGGAAAATTCGAAAAGCTAATTTCGCGATTTACTCCAAAATTACGTTTTTATTTTCCTAATTATTCTGCAACCGCTCGAAATATCATAATTCAGTCATATTTACCGCCCGACATCTTAAGAAAAAGAAAGTACTATTCGGTTACTTTTTCCCAAATTTGGCATTGGCCGATTAAAATTTCATCGCAATTTCGGAACGAAAAATGTTCGTTTCACGACTTTTCGCGCGGAACGATCCGACATTTCGGTTTTTCTTCGGCAATCAAAGGGGTTTTACCGAAATTCGCGCTTTTAATGACGCGAATAATGTAGAAAGGCAAGAAAAATGAAAAATCGCGAGTTTTGTAGAGAAGGCATAGTCTTTATTATAATTTTTTTTTTCATTATACGACCGTCTCAGAAATTCGCAGATGCTAAACTTATTCTCTCATCATCTTCTCCTTCTGGCGAGCAAGCTTCTTCTTGCTGAGCTTCTTTTTGGGCTCCTCCTCGACCGTCTTGGCGACAACCTCTTCCTTCTCCGTGAGAATAACCTCGATGTGACAGGGAGAGCTCATATACGCTGTAAAAGTGAAATTCAACAATGCGGTGATCAAATTTGAAAAAAAAAAAACAAACTTTTTCAATATTTTGAATAGAATCGTAATTAAACTCACGGTTAATGCGACCGTGCGCTCTGTACGTTCTTCTGCGAAGGCACGGGGCGTGGTTAACTTGAATGTGATCGATGACGAGACGATCGACGTCGAGTCCTCTGTAATCGGCGTTGCTCTCGGCGTTCCTGAGAAGCTGAAGCAAGAATTCCGCAGATTTCTTCGGCCAGCGACCTTGCGTAGTTCCAAATTGTTTGGCTTGAGCGCATCGGCCAACGCCGCCGTTAAATCTACGGAAGGGCACGCATTCTTTGTGCTCCATGACGTTCTTCAGATATTTTTGCGCCCTGCGCAAAGGCATGTTCTTGATTGCTCGCGCTGTTTCATGAGTGTTCTGAGAAAATAATTCAGGCAACGATGCGATGGTCAAAAATCGTTCGATTCGTCACGAGATGCACAAAGATCACAAAGTTTTCTTGTCCTCTTCGTTCGAGGTACAAAAGGATCTTTCTCCAGACGCGGTGATCAAGTTTGGCAAAAGCAACAAAGGTGATTGTTATTCATCCGAGCAAGGTGAAAATTTATTAAAGGCGTACCGCTCTTTGTTGCAATTTTGCACTGAAAATGCCGATTGAATGCAACAGAAGAATATCAAAAAATTCCTTGATGCAAAATTTTGACAATGCGATATATTGATCGGTCGGTAGTCAAATTTGGTAGTTCGTCGTTCAATTTTGCAAAACGTTTTTGGTTCATCAACAAATTTTCGCAATCTTGGGTTCCTCGTGTCTCGACTCGGAGAGGACACTTTTTTGGGGGGTAAAAAATCGTGGGAGTTTTATTTTCAAACCGTGAAATAAAACTGAAAATGTAAAAGTTGCACGGAGATTGTGTTGAATAAACAAATATCTTAAGATGGCGCTGAAGCAGCCATTTGAATCCTTCGTTTTTACATTATGATATTCGATTATGAAAATAAAATTGACATCATAATGCCAGACAAGGCACAACGAGGAGAATGCGCGATAAAAAGGGAAAATGGTAATAGGAACGCAATAGGCGTCCGGCGATTATGAATCAATGCAGTATCAACAAAGTCTGGGATGGGTTACTTCGTATGTTATCTACGTTTGTACTGTATAATTCGCAGACTTCCAAATTCGCTTTTGAATTTTTGAAAATGATTATTTTTTACTCCATTAATCTGAAGCATCAATTTACATCCGGTACATGAGTAATAACGCTCGTTGATAAATACAAGAAATAATGTCAACCCTTCGAAATTAATGAAAAATAATTCCGAACATCGGAAAAGTATCGATTGGTTTTCTTTTTGGAATCGTCATGATCGTAAGAGAGGTGAAAAGAAGGTAAAGATTGGTCCACATGCGAGGAGTGAGGAACGATATTTTTAGGTTAGCTCGAGCATTATTGAAAAGTTTGTTTACCTTGAAATGAACTCGAAGATTCGACCCGCGTGCTTTGCACGACTTGGACGTGTTGGCCGGTTGATGAGAGTAACGACCCATTGCGTTCCTGTAATAACAGAAAATTCACCACTGTTTTACTTTACAAAAAACTCGCGACGAACAGGAGCGACTATCCGGCAGGACGAATCGGCCGGAGGGGGGAGGGAAATGGGGATCACGCTGCCATGCATCTTTGATCGACGATATTTTGTATTTGTCTCGGCCGAAGTGAACATATTCTATGAGATTTATGATTATTGGAATTGCACTTTTGACAATGTGTCATTGATTTCGCGCGATTCACTATCATTACGAGGATTCGAATAGATTTGCAAAGCGTTGCCGCGAGAACCATACCTCTTCACAATGCGATATTATAGGAAAAGACGTCAGTGATTCGTGCGCCAGCGCACTTTTACTTCCTGTTCAGATGGCGCTGAGATCGATCTTGCGCACAAATAAAGCTTTATTGAAAGTTTTTGCGCACTGATTTTTCAAAAGGTGTGAGCTCGCATTCGAATAAAAAAAATGGTTATTTTATTCATTTATCGGACGTTTGTATTGCATTTTACAGAGAACAACGGAAAATGCTTTTTTTTAGCTGACAAATGTTTGTATAATCCTTTCAAACGTGTTGGTGTATGTGCAATTTCGGTTTTGATTAATAGCGTTACTTTAGCAAATAAATTCTTTTATTTATACAGTCATTCATTCGAAATATTGATATTGTTTTATAGGCAGAGTGAGAGCTTTTTTTCACGAAAATAGGCCTTAGTTCGTCTCACTCCACGATCATTTTTGATTTCAGTATAAAAATGATTTGGCAAATATATATACCTATACTTTCCGGTCGTGATGCGAGTGTCAAAGTGAATTTGCCGCTGTGTATAGGCGTCTTCTCGAATCACTGCGCGTGCAAGTTGGGCTTTGCGGAGAATTTGCGCTGACACGGATCTCTTTTTTTTTCACGTATCCCTTTCCTCTTATCCCATTAATAATCTTGGTACGGAACGAACGAGAAAGTACATTGTTGCCAAGCAAGGGAAAGTAAATAAATAGAGAAAAATTCCCATTACCATTCGTAAAACCAATCGAGCGGCTTTTATACGGCGATTTGCGAGTTCACTTTCTCCTAGTGTCGCCCGAATTTCGGGTAACCTCACAAAATATCACCACCTTGTGTCAGTGAACGTACATATACATATATACATAAATCTGTACATTATTTTTCAAGAAAAGCGAACACCCCGTAGAATCTTGAAAATTGTTAATCCGTAAAAACGGATGTCATTGGGGAATTCGTCGAAAAAAAAAGTCGTGTAATTCGATAATTGACCAAGTAAGTGCGCCAAATTCCGGATTACATTGGACTTTGAATTATTATCGCAAAGTTTTCGTGCTTTGACGTCCCAAACTGACAGTTGCCACGAATCGTATCTCAAAATCGTTCTGTCTCACTTTTTCTTTTGTTTTTCATCTTTTCTTTCTCGCAACAATTCCGCCACGATCGCAAAGCGTCATGACGTTCGAGACTAATATCAAACAATAGAATCGTCCTTCCCGATTATTCATAATTCTCTGGTGAATGATTTAAAAGCACCAACGCGACAAAGAGGGGATAAAAACGAAAAAAAAAGAAAACAGAGGAAAATCAAATTGCCGCAAAGAGTAGAAACGTTCAAAGATCTTGTGCATTTTACGAAATCGCGAGTGTATAAAGAAATGTCGAAAAACAAATTAAATCTGACACTGCCGCCGGGCTCGATAGAGCCAGTACCAGCTGTATCTCCTTCGCCGCCTGTTCAACCACTCGCAACATATGCCGAACCACCTGTAATTCCGGAGTAAGTCGTAGAAACCTTTGGGAGAAAATGGAAAAATGTTGAAAAAGGAGATACTCCCTTTCCGATTATTCCCTTGTAAACGCCAGGACTGACGATGCAAAATATTGGCTTTTTGTTTTTAAGCAGAGTAATGGGCAAAATGAGCATAGACGCTATACAGGAAAGACTGGAAGAATTGGAAATGGACGAGGAACAACGAAAGAGGCTCGAAAGTTTTTTGGGCCAAAAGGAAAAAGTTGGCGAACTGAGCGACGAAGATTTTGAAAAACTGGGCGAACTCGGCGCTGGGAACGGCGGCGTCGTGATGAAAGTCAGACACAAAAAGTACGGCCTTATAATGGCGAGAAAGGTAAAATCCGTAGATTTTTTTTCTTGGCCAAATTCTTCCCGCTTGATCGATCGACGGTAATATCTCTCTGATCTTTCGTTTAAGCTCATTCATCTCGAGGTCAAGCCGGCTATCAAGAAACAGATTATAAGAGAACTCAAGGTACTCCACGAGTGTAATTTTGCGCATATAGTTGGATTTTACGGAGCGTTTCACAGGTGAGTCGTAATTGATTTTCCAAACATTGCGAATCAAATTTTAATAGAAATTGGGAAAATGTTACTGCGATTATAAAATTGTGCTACGCACATTGTTCGATGCGCATAGATTTTAAACCATTTTTATTGAGAGTTTCTCGAGACGATTCAGTGACGAACGATCGACATGCGATTCTGATATTTCCAGCGACGGAGAAATCAGTATATGCATGGAGTACATGGACGGCGGCTCGCTCGATCTCATACTGAAAAAAGCTGGGCGAATACCGGAGCCCATACTAGGAACAATCACATCAGCTGTAAGTAAAAAAGAAACGCATTATCCCCCGTCTTTCTGTCCGGTTTGCCATTTTGCCAAAGTTTTTTTGAATAACGTTTATTTCCTGAAAATTCCCGTGAATTTATTTCGATTATCCTATGACACAAATTGGCCTTTTTCATTGCGAGCAAACAACTCGGAGATCGAAAAAGTAACGGGAAATATCGCGTACTAATTCGTCCAATTAAAGGAATTTTCAAAAATTTCTACTAATTCTTATATTCGGACAAGATTGGAACAAAATTTTAATTACTTAGACAGCACTGATCGAGCCCCTTTTTTAATCCTTCGCTTCGAACCAATTTGATCATTAAAAATACTTTTTTTTTATTCAACGAATTAAACATTGAACAAACGACTAATTTTTGTCGGCAGATTGTATATTATTTTTTCGCTCATTCACATACTGTTATTATTATATCGTAACATCGCGCACTTTGTACAAAGCTGGATTACAATTATTCCGTACATTTATTCAACGTTTGATATTCCGTAGAACGTTTGCGTTATTCATTGAGTCATTAACGATCTGCGCTTTTATCACGGAAAACATAATAACGTTATTAATCTCATCGACGTCTTCTAAGCTGTAAAATCTACTGTAATTTATCTCAAATCGCGAGTCGTCGATCGCACGACGCTAACCACAAGATAACACGAGCTAGAAAAAGTTTGGCCGGAACGAACGATATTCGATCGATTCAATAATAAGTTTCCCGTTCAATGATACCACCAGGAAAACGTCGAATGCACCATCTCCGCAATTCATCGTAAACCCATAAAAAAATTCCGAGCGGAAGACAAGGCCAGTACCAGTAAGCATCGAGCGGCATTGTCCGAAGTACCTTTTCCGTACCCGGAATATAAAGAAGGAGACCAGTTAGGATAATTTCGAAGATGAACGAGAAATTGACGCACCAATTTCCCATGCCCTGTTGAAATATGGAGTTTCGCCGGGTTTTGCACATGACAAGATCGATCATTTGCGTAATAACGATCGACAGAAAATAGCCGGTTCGAGCTTCGTTCAGTAAATCGACGCGACTCTGATAGTTCCACGTTTGCCCGTAAGAGTCTTCGAGATCGCTGATGGCTCGGTTCTCCCAGGGTTGTCGGAGGCCGAAAACGTCCCTCGGCAGAAAGCCATGATAACCGAGTATGAGGAAATAAGTGAAGAAGCCAGCGAGGGCTTGAGTCATACCGATTTGTCCATAAGTCATCGATATCAAGCGTTTATTAACGAGTTTGTCGCGAACGGGATTGCGCGGCGCTCTGCGCATTATATCGGATTCGGCTTTCTCGTACGCGAGAGCTATTCCCGGCAAGAGATCGGTACCGATGTCAACGCACAGTACGAGCTCGATCGTGAAGGGCAACGGTATACCCAGTACGATGGAGCTGAGAAGAGGCAGCATTTCCGGTACGCTGGAGGTCAGAGTGTAAGCGATGGATTTTTTAAGATTGTCGAATATCAAACGGCCCTCTTCGATGCCGGTGACGATCGAGGCAAAATTGTCATCCATCAGTATCATATCGGCTGCGTTTTTCGCTACGTCCGAGCCGGCGATTCCCATGGCAACGCCGATATCGGCTTTCCTGAGAGCCGGTGAATCGTTGACGCCATCACCGGTGACGGCGACGATCTCGCCGAGGCGCTGACAGCTCTCGACGATGAGCAACTTTTGCTGCGGCGATGTGCGAGCGAAAACGATTTCCTCGTAATTGCGGATGATGTCGTCGAGCTCGTCGGAATCCATGTTGCGCAATTCAGCACCGGTCACGATGATCGCCTGGGTATCGATATCGGCAATTTGACTGAACGATTTATTCTGCGTAATCGCTCTCTCGTACTTGGTTTCGTGGCCCTCTCCTATTATGCCAACTTTTTTCGCAATCGCCATTGCCGTTACCGGATGATCACCCGTAACCATTATGACTTTTATGCCGGCTGTGCGACACGTGTGTACAGCATCCGGCACCGAAGGTCTCGGTGGATCGATGAGACTTATGAAGCCCAAAAATCTGTAGCCCCGCGCGGGAAAGTTATACTTATCCGGCGAATCGACTTTGAAAACATAATTCGGACCGTAAGTCGCAGCTGGCAGGGTCATATCGCAGTAGGCCAAAACGCGCTCGCCGAGATAGCCGAGTTCGGTGCAAGCTCTTCTGGCGTGTGTCAGATCAGAGGCTGTCATGTCCTTCGTGTTGCCGTCAGGGTCCAGTATGCTCGTGCAAAAGTCTAATATAACTTCCGGCGCTCCTTTCAGGTACATCGTATAACCGGAAGTCTCTCTGTGTATCGACATTTGGTACTTGGTCGTCGAATTGAATGGGATTTCCGCTGCTTTTGGATGATTAGCGCGATACTTTTTCGTCGGATGTATGTGCTCGCAGAACTTTAATATACCCGTCTCCGATGCATCGCCGATGACATCGCGATCCTCGGGTCTGAGAAGCGCCGCCGAGTCCGTGCGGAACTCTGCGCGTAGACAGAGAGTCGCGGCTTTCATCACGACGTTGAACGCCGGCTTCTCGAGCAGAAGATCCCGCTCGACGCCCAGCGACCACTGATCGGGTGAAAAGTTGTGTCTGACACCGCCGAACCACAAATTCGACACCGTCATACGATTTTGCGTCAAGGTGCCGGTCTTGTCGGAACATATCGTGGACGTTGAACCCAAAGTTTCCACAGCCTCGAGATTTTTGACGAGACAATTTTTACTCGCCATTTTCGTTGCCGTTAACGTCAGACTCGTCGTTACCGTTATCAACAAGACACCAGGCACGTTGGCGATTATCATGCCCAGGAAGTACGTGAACGCTCTGATCAAACTGGGATCAACGACGAACGAAAGAGCGAAGAAGAGGATGCCGCACAGCATGGCGACAAACGTGATCAAATGAACAAAGTGTCTTATCTCTTTGGCTATCGGAGTTTCGGCCTTTTCGAGATTCGTCGTTAAACCCGCCAAGCGTCCGATCATCGTCCTGTCACCGGTCGCGATGACGATACCCTTGCCCTCGCCGGCGACCGCGAACGACGAAAAAAACGCCACGTTCTGAGACTCCAGCGGATTCGGATCGGTCGGATGATCGGTTCTCGGCACCGGCTCGCTCTCACCGGTTATGCTCGAATTTTCGACTCTCAATCCAACGCTCCGAATGATCCTTATGTCAGCTGGTATCTTATCACCGAGTCGTATGTCGACCAAATCACCGCAGGCCAATTCTTCCGTCGGTATCACCTTCTTTTGTCCCTCGCGGACGACCGTCGCAAAGGTCGGCACCATACGCGCGAATGACTCCATGACTTTGGTATTTTTGCTCTCTTGCGTGTAAGCGAATATACCGGAAATGAAACATATGATCATGATTATCGTGCCGAACCATTCGACGCCTTCGCTGTGCTGATCCATGAGTACGTTTATCCCGTAAAGTACGAAGCACAAAAATCCGCAGATCCAGAGCAAAGCGGCGAAACCACCCATCATGCATTTTAGGAATTTTATATACTCCGGTGTTACTTTCGGTGGCGATAACGCGTTAGGACCGTCAGCTTCGAGCACTCTTCCGGCATGCTCGAATGTCATACCCATCGTTCCGTTGGTATTGTACTTTTCGTACAATTTTTGCAGCGGTATCAGATGATCCTCCGTACTGAGCTCCTGATGCAAATCCTTCATCTCGTGCTCCGTCAATTTCCGCTTGGTCATGTGCATCGACGACATGTGCTTCGCCGGTAGCTGGCCACTTTTCGACGCCGACATTTTTTCGTTTTTTTTTTGCGCTTCAATCGATCTTTCTATTTATCCCCTTTTTTCGGTTCAATTATTACGACGATAAACGTTGTTTCTCTCGACGTGTGCGTTCAATGAAAAAAATCGACACGGAGACAAATGAATTTCGGTTGCTTTCGGGTTTCTCAACTGTTTTTCAAGAAAAATGGAAGCTCATGATGATAGTTATGAAATTATTATTATTACTTTTACGAGTTAAAGGAAAATAGCAGCAATTTTGCGTTGTTATTATTTCATTGTAAATATTGAAAAAGCTCGATACATTTACAATATCCTGCTGATTTTGATAAAAGCACCGTTATATCCTTGAATATAACTTATAAAATTATCCAACAGGTACTCAAAGGTCTCAGTTATCTTCGTGACAAGCATTCGATAATGCATCGCGACGTTAAGCCGAGCAATATATTGGTGAACAGCGCTGGTGAAATAAAAATCTGTGACTTTGGAGTTTCCGGTCAGCTGATCGATTCAATGGCAAACTCATTCGTAGGCACGAGGAGTTACATGTCGGTAAGTTGTGAAACGATGAAATTTTAATTATACCTTTTTTTTAAATTAAACAAAAGGTTCTCGAGTTTTGAGTTTTTTCGTTGCCTTGGTCTCGATGTATTAAGTTACTACGTTTCCGGCGACTTTTATTAAAGTTTATAGCGTCTTTTTACAATAACAAACGGTGAATCATTTCAGCCCGAGAGACTGCAGGGCACGCACTATTCCGTTCAGAGCGACGTCTGGTCGTTAGGGTTATCACTCGTGGAAATGGCAATCGGGATGTATCCCATACCTCCGCCCGATACGCGGACTTTGGTCTCAATATTTGGTCCCCAAGCTGCTCAAGCGCCTGTGGAAAATACCACTTCGAATAACGTGTCCACGCCAACGTCTCAATCTCCAGCGCACAGTAAGTACTATTTTTCATAATTTTGAAAAACTCGTTATTATCGTTCCGGCCTTTCTTTATTCGTCATTGAGGATAAAAAAAAACAGGATCGTCAAAGAAAACGGTAACGAAAACTTTGAGAGAAAAAACAGCGAAAAAAATGCGTGTCCGGTAAAATCCCTAAATGAGTAAAAAATTGCGGTGTCTGGTATTTTTGAGTATAACTATATATTAAACGATATCGTGATGGAAAAATAATAAATTCAACGTTTAAAATACATGGAAAAATTGGTCTTTGTCGCGCGGAATTAATAAAATGGTGAAATATTCGAGAAGGTATTCATCGAGTGAATATCGGTGAATTATTCACCCATCAATGATTTTCGAGGGTCTCGTGTCGACGTAAATTGATTTATTCGTTCGTTGAATAAGCGTGCGTACAGAACAGACAATGGTTCCAACTCCAGTATTCCCGTCTAAGTGTGACTTACAAAAATTAAATAAATAACAGTTTTCAAATTTCGAATGTTCCCTTTGCGCCGGAGTCAATGATATCATCCGGATGAACATCGAAGGTCGTCAAGTTCGTTAGAAATAACGAATTTTAAGTTGGCGAGATATTTAACGATGAAAGAAAAGACGATATTTCGTTTCAGCGATGTTTTATCAGTACCGTTTTCGAATCTGCCGATGCCTCGCGCGGATCGGCAACGTAAAACTTACACGCATCGGCGTCAATATTATTTTCATTCGATCCTGCGGAACCCTCACTGGCGGGACTCGCGGTTATTCTTTTGCGAGAATTATTCGCAAGACTCGAAAACGTCGAATTGTTCGAGTTACAAGCAGCAGCACGACCCGGCGATGTTTTGTCCCTTTTAATGACGATATTCTTCGAATTATCGCTATACAAGGGTGAATCTTCCGCGTTCGTAATATTCGACGAACTAAAGGTACAATTGTTCGATAAGACACGTGATGAATTTGGATTCTCGTAGATCGAATTGACCTTCGACGAGCGTATCGTTCTGATTCGTTTTACCAAACTCAAAACTTCCGAGCGGAATTCCAATTTTTGATCGACGTTGAATAATTTCATCGTTGGTATCAATGATTCGAAAAAAGCGCGATCCTCGTCGACCGCCTCAACGTCATGAGGCTTATCCGCGTTTTGCGTATTCATAAAATTAATAAACGGCAATTTCGAATCGTCGCGAGATATCGCCGGCAATTGAGAAGGTAGAGGTTTTTCTTCGCTCGTATCCAAGATTGATTCCGTTTGCGACTGCGACGTTGATTCAGTTTCAATGTTCAGAGGATCGGAATCGTCGCAGCACAGGTCGATCGTTTCTTGAGTCAACCGAGATGGCGTAATTGATAGTAAAAATGATAGATATTCAGCGTGGATGTAATTTTTATGAGTCTCCGCATTGTTCTTCAGTCTGGCTTTTCTTCTGAGGTTTCTTCTAAAGTTGTCTTTGAGATTCCGCCATTTGTTCATTATTCTGTTACCTGCGAACATTTCGATCTCACGTTTGTAATATTTCAATATGTTCGTTGTTTTCGGATATTGTTTGAGCCCATTCGAGTTTTTTGAAGTTAACACGATGGGAAAAAGTAGCCCAGGAAAATTGTTACCGAAAGCTATTAATTTGTTTTTAAAAATTTTAAGACACGAACCTTCCACGGAGGTGGGAGAAAAAATATATCCATTTTATCGTTATTTATCTATTATTTGTAGATCTTATTTTCCATATATTTATATATATATGTATATATATAAAATTCGTTATTATTTTTTCATACATTTAGCGTAACGTTCGAAACCAAGCGCTCAAAATTGTAGAAATTTGTCCATAAACGCATTTACAATTTTACAAAGATATTAATGGTCGATCTTATTCAAATTTTGCGGATGACGAAGCATTGATGATGTAAATTGCTCGCCAAAAGTTTATAGAATTCCAGAGCCCTTTGGCGAGACTGATACTTTCAATGCTGTAGTATTTTGCTTTTTTTTCTTCAAAGAAATATCTGTAAAAACATTTTCATCGAAAACAGATTTGATCGAAACGTGAGATCTTTGAAGTCTGTTCGGTTATGGTTCGAAAGCAAAATCCATTGCGTAAATGAATATGTTTTGTAAATACTTTTATATTTTATATGTGATACAGTGCACGTAATAATTGAATACTGTAACGTTGTATATGATTAGTGACATTAATTATTTATATCCTATACAAATAATACAAGCAAAACGATAATACGACAGGTGATTGTACATAGATTGTACAAATATTGTATATTCGTGTTATTATTTCGATAAATCCTTGAAATCGCGGCTTTTCATCGATTATTATGATTACCGGTAGTATTTACCGATTGACGGAAGCGTCGAGGGAAAAACAAAAGGAATCGTCAATTTTCGGAGAAGTCGCGTTTCCAAATGTTTGCCTCATAAATTTGAAAAACAGAGAGAGATAGAGAGAGAGAGACTTACAACATTTGTGTCTTTCCGCGTTCGACATGACAGTAAAGTCCCTCGAAATTCTCGGACATATTTTCAACCAGGCTTCCTTTTTCTTGCTTTTGTCCCGGTAATCCTCGCACGTTATGTCCCATATTGCTCGATATTTTTTGACTTCTTCGATTAATATCACAATATTAATATCTTCGGCCATGTTTTTTTCGTTCCGTATTGGCGTGACGCTGACGCTGACGAGATTACGCAGTTGTCGTCGGGCGACGCAGACGCGTTTCGCGCATGCGCCGACGCGCTGCTGCTCCAACAGAGGGCGCGTATCATGAATTCATCCGCTGCTCCAATTCCAATCTACCTTACGCATTCCTTCCTTATTAATTATCCTTAGATTTTAATGGAATACTCGAATTTCATTGCTTTTACGTTTTTTCACCGTTGAAAAGTTCCTTCCCGCTTCATTTTTACATCGGAGCGAATGGAAAAACGAGATTTATTTGGTTTTACCGACATGAGGTCCTTGCGACTCAAAGCTATCTTCAAATGAACTCGGTTAATGCGATTTCTGTATTTCCTAATTATATCAAACAATATACAATTCACCATGTTAAATGTTGAACAATATTCCGTACCGAAAAAAGCGTATCCGAAAGCGTAAATCTCCCCAGACCGAATTTTCTTCGAATTTACTTGTTGGATCAACATACACGTGTCCTCTACGAAAGAACGGAAGGAAAGCGAATGTCGTCATCAAATTTTTCGATCCTCGATCGAGAGGCACGTGTCAGAAAAATTATTCTCGTTTTTCAGACGCGAGTAGTCCAAGACCAATGGCAATTTTCGAATTACTGGATTACATCGTAAACGAGCCCCCGCCGAGGCTACCACCGGGTATCTTCACCGATTCGTTTACAGACTTTGTCGATCGTTGTTTGAAGAAAAATCCCGCCGAGCGCGCCGATTTGAAAACGCTAATGGTAAGTTTCACGAAAACTTCGTTTTGTTCTCCTTCCAAGAGAGACGCAATTTTCTTTCCTACCTTTCACGTTCCGCAGAATCACGAATGGATAAAGAAAGCGGAAATGGAGAACGTGGACATCGCCGGATGGGTCTGCCAGACGATGGATCTGCAACCGACCACTCCGACCCGTCTGGAGAACGTACAGTCCTGAATAAATGTCACTCTTACATACTTGACCACGTGTATACGCGTTCAAAACTCTTGAGTCATTTTTCGTTGCGTTTTTCGCCTTTTTTCCCCAATTTTCAAAACGATTTTTCTTTTTTTTTATTCAGCGCATTTTCCCCAATCAGTGGCGTTAATTTCATCCGTTTATTCGATATCCCGAGCACAAAAATATCGATGTAAATTTTTCTAACGAGCATTTGTACGAAGACGAGGCCGGAACAACGCCGCGGAAGGCGTGAAAATTCCGAAAAGTTTCTTTTCGTCTCCCCTCCACTCACGAAGCAACCAACAACGCGAAACGCGGATGAATGAAAAACAACAAAAAAATAAAACAAATAGACATTCTCAAATCGAGTCGAGTTTCACGGAGCAAACGGCGGTGTGTTCAAACGGGCATTGCGAATAATTCACGATAAAAAACATTCGGTGTATACTTAATTTACCCGCTGTTACGCCACTGCGCCGAATTCATGCGGATTTATCTTTTTTCTTTCCTTTCGCGAGATTCGATTTTCGTTTTTCTTTAAAAAAGTATGTAAGACAATGCAGACAAAAGAAGAGAAAAAAAGAAACGATGAAAACAGTTATAGAGTAACTTTAGGTATCGTTATGTGAATGGAAGTCGCGTGTGCGCATGATGTATGTATTTCCTGTGATAAGATTTAGGATATATATGTAGATATTAAAGAAGAAAAAATACAGAAGGAAAATTAAAGCGAGCATAAATAATCCAATAGGCATAAATTCGGAGGAAAACAATTAATCACTAGACATGATTTGTTCATGCGAGGATTTGTACCTGAAAGACATTTAGACTTTGTTTCTTTTTGTAATCCTGTTTTTGTATCGCTTCAAACACATCCTGCGATCGTAAGGATTTCATGCCAACTTTCGTATTTTATGCCAAATGCACAGTGAAGTTTGGGAAACTTTCCGTACGATTTTCCGAGGGAAATTTCGAATAATCAAACAACCATGAATATTTTGAAATATTTTTCACTTGATGCATGAAAAATCATCATGTTCAGTTAATACCACAATTGTAACAAGTTTGGTTTTTATTCGATGGAAAATATTCCCAAAATTTCAGTTGCCATTCGATCTTCTAGATGCTTTTTTCTTTTTCGATAAATCTCGATGCGGGTACGAACTCTGCCGAAAGCGGATGTACGACGTGTTGAATCTGAAAACCATAGTTTCAAAAATCGTTAAACAGGTACGGAGATTCTTTTAACGCGTTGTGTGCGACACGCATTTGTTGAAAATATTAATCCTCTCTCCTCGGGTGCGCGATGTAAATACTCGATATATCAAATGCGGGGAAAAACATGTTTCACCGCGGTTTGCGCGCGTGAAACAAACTCACGCTGGAGACAGCGTGAAAAATGTTTTATTAGCAACTTAAAAAAATCGAGTGAAATATTCATCCTCGTATTATTATAGCCCAGTGTATAAATGTATCACATGTTTCATGCTAGTTCCTCGTTCGAAATTTGTTCGATTTGAACAAAGTATAATATACGAGAGAGCGATAGCGGGAGAGAAAAAAGGATACGAAAAAATTTGTTATTCCATAGTGTTAGCAATTATGAGATGTAAAATATAATAATTAAGGCAGTGTGAGAGCCTCGACTAATCGCGGTATCCTTGATTCTGATGATACACAGCTTTATCGATGTAATCGATGACGAAACCGGAAATCGAGTTTTATCAAACTGCTGGCGCGAAAAAACTTTTGCCTTGAATTGTTTTTTCAGCTTAAACGCGCATCGATTTTTGCGATCGATTGAAAAAGAAAAAGTATCGAAACAAACGTCTCGTCGCGATACTTGATTTCCCGACATCGGCGATATGAATAATCTTTGAATATTATCTACGGCTCTCACGGTCCACGTGCATATTATAAATAGTGCAATCTTCTTTTTTTTCTTTAATCGATTAAAGGATTTTCCGGCTGTAC
This sequence comes from Heteropelma amictum, assembly GCA_959613375.1. Taxonomy (NCBI): domain Eukaryota; kingdom Metazoa; phylum Arthropoda; class Insecta; order Hymenoptera; family Ichneumonidae; genus Heteropelma; species Heteropelma amictum. Next base: position 8,072,105 of record OY390720.1, on the reverse strand, counting down.
GATTGTTGGGAAAACAAACAGAATGAGCATTTGGAATATTGTTTGTTTCCACGGGATGGTTTTTTTTTTTTGCGAATTTTGACAAGTTTGCAAAGGAGTTGACATTCTCAGACTGTTTCATTTTCACCACGACAATACAGCCGGGAGATCCTTAAGAGCGAGCGGATCAGAGTGGAAAGCTATGCTAAAAAAAATGGAGACTCGGCTGAAAGACGGAGTTTCCGGTATTTCGGCAAAGGGGCTAAGAAACGAATTAAAAATGAGATCGGCAACGAACCTCGTAAGCTCCCTATGTATGCGTAAACGTACACGATAATTCAGAACCTTGGCAACAGTTGTTATTAAGGTATAAAATAATACACGTCCAGTAAAACAAAGAAAATAAATTATTCTATTCGCTTTTCAATCGAGCACAATCTTTTTTTGCCGAAAAATATGTTCTCGTATTCATGAATCAGCCGTAACGTGTATCATGCCAGTGAAACACGAGCGCTCTACTGCAGAAACTGTAATGCACTATTTCCTAATTTTATTTCGTATTTTACAAAAGATTCGCAACATACGTCTTGCTTACAACAATTGTACGGCGTGTAAAACTCTCCGTTTTGGCAAAACGATTAATGCACTTTCGAAAGTAGTTGGATAGAACATTTGCGATGGAGACAAGATTCGAATATGAGATTAGCTATGAAAAACGCGATTTGTATTTTTTCTCTATGATGTTTATATCGTTTTTTTTCTATGTCACTTTTTTTCTAACGATTTTTCGACGAAAGTACGAATCGCGTCTTGCTTCTCCTCTCGCCTGTCGCGTTAGCACTTTGAGATATCGAGTGTCGAGTCATGAGTCATATTTTACGATCTCGTTTTCGTTAATGCGAAGATGACGATGGAGCAACGCGCACAGGAAATGAAAATAAATGATCGGCTGAATGATTTCGACGAAAATTCCACAAGAGTCTCAAATAAAATCACCGCAATTATTATACTCGGATGTAATTTCTTCGCGAGTTTTTCCGAGCTCGTACGAGAGCAACAATTATCGCAAAAAGTGTAAAAACGTTTTCGAATTTCACTCAAGCTGCAATGATTTCGTGCAAATTCTCGATAATCGAAATCCAATTGGATAATTAAAGAAAAAAGCGAGCATCGTATAATTCAACGTTTGCACATTATGGTTCGATCTTTTATTTTTATATAGCCGCTAATTTGATACGCGCCTAATTCAATGTGTCATCGTCGGCAGCGATCTGAAACATTGTAGTTAGAACTTTTAGCCTCTTCCGACTTGGCTTTAAACTCATCGGAATGTACCGCAAGTGCAATGTGATGTTTAGAGACACACGGGTGAGTCGACTCGCCATTGTGCCTAAGCGTAAAACGCCCAAGAACTGATAATTTGTTTCCCCTCTTTGTACTTCTATTTCTCACGGTAGATCGGAGGCATTTGCGGGAAATAAATGGTCGCAATCTTGCTGTAAATTTTCGTTTGTATCGCGGCAGTGAAATTCGCGTAGAACCGCGAGATTTATTTATTCCATCCTGTTTTTTCCTCACTCGAGGTGCACTCGATCGATGTCGCGCGAAAAGTACGTAATATAATTATCGCAACTGTATCGAAATATCGTCTACGTGTTATATGAATAAAAAAAAAGGCAAACAAATGTTCAATCGTCTTATTGAAATCACTCGACGCGACTGCTCGTTTCTTACTCTTCGAATCATTGTTTTACTTGTTTTACACGCTTTCAACATCACAACTACACACAATTTCGTATACACGCGGTTATTATCAAAAAGTGCGTTTTCAACTTCCATCCTCGATGCTTCGAACTTTGTAGCACGCGCAATTACGATATTCCGGTATAAATAGACGAGCGTATGAAAATTGTACAATGGAGCTTATTTTGATCGACCGTTCGCGAAAAACGAAGACGGCATTTTATCCTCATGTCCACACGTTTCATCGAAATTCCATCAATGAGAGAGAATAATTACCTAAGATTGTACACGAATAAATAAATAAAACCATCAACAAACGGAGACTGGCAGTTGTTTCGCCGTTTCCTTCATCTTCGTATTTTAAAGAAAGAGAACACCGTCGTCCATCTCGATTTTAGGAAAGTTCGATTCGTCCGTTTCGTAATCCAGGCAAACGTTAACGATTTGCAACAATGGCGAGACTTCGGTTATTTCGGCAACGTTCGTCAATGTATCGCCGACGATCATTTTCAGGATAATATTGTTGCTTCGACGTTTCGTAGCGTTTATCGCAGCTTGGATGGTGCTGTTGGTTATCGGACAGCCGGAGAGATCCAGTAGTTGTAATTTCGTCGCGGTTTCAATGAGACTCGTTACTCCAGGATCGTGAAGACTAACGCAACGGTGGCATTCCAATGTTCTTAAATTTTGCAAACCCACTAATCCCTCGTCCGTAACACGCGTTACGTAACTTATCCCAAGGTGATGGAGATTCGGCAGAGTTGCGAGACTCGCCAGTCCCTCGTTGGACACCAATGTGCAAGCTACAATTGCATTGATTTAAAACAGAATCGTTACTCAAAAAGGCATTAATTATACTTTCCGTTGAAAAACATAATAATAAACATAATTTACCGCATGAAAATATAACTTCTGCATGACATGCGAAACAAGAATCGGTGAATTACCGTCTCTTACCACACATATCCAAGTACGAAAGACGCTTGCAGCCTGCGGCGAGAATATGCAGAAACGTGTCTGTGAGGAGCCAATTTTTTTTTATCGTCAAACTCTCCAGATTGACCAGGTGGGTTATCGGATGCATAGCCGCGGCAGATGCGATTGGGAAATTGCCGATGAGATTGAGGGTCGTCAAAGTGGTTCTCGTGCCGATCGCTTCAAACGTACTATCCCCGAGACACACGCAGGAACTCAGGGCGAGCCTTCGTATGGCGTTACATTTTTTCAAAGCCTGTTGGTTTGTTTTTTTCCGGCATTAATAATGGAAATCGCAAGGACGGACGAAAGAGGCAATACGATTCTTACCGCATCCACGTGAGACGGCGAAACGGCGATACCATCGTGGAATTCTATCTCCTCGATGGTTTCACACGGCAAGTGCAGAAGGCACTTGCCGCTCATGTACGTGCCCTTGGTAACTTTCAGTGACTTGAGTTTCTTATTAGCCGCGAATAATTGAGACAAATCTTTCTCGCATGGTCCTGTAAGGGACTTCATCACGAACTTCGTTATGTTTTGACAATTTTGCAACAGCGAGTATATCCCGGCTTGCGAAAGATTTATATGCGATATATCGATCGTATGTAAGTTTGGACAAAATTTTCCGACTATAGTCAGCGCGCTCGGGCTGAGTACGTGCGGGTGTGAGAAATCAATGTGATTCAAAAAATTGCCGCATTTCAAGAGAACTTTACGCAGTGCCGGCGTGTCCACGTATTGTTTCCTTATTCGCTGGTTCAAACCCCAATTCGATGACGAAAGATTGAGGAGTTTGACGGCCCGCCAAGATTTTTGACTGATAGCTTGCCATCGTTTGCAAACTGTCGAGAAAAGAAAAACGTCTTTGGTTCGTTGCTTCGGACGAAACTGACGATTCAGCGATATCGATCCATTTGTCAATTGATAAAAGTAGATAGACCGCTTTTATCTTACATACGTCAAATATAACACATATTTCTATCATTAAATTTTAATTGAATATTCAATTACTCTCGTCATTTAATAAGTTATTAATAATTGTGTATTATTCAATTGTCACATACTAAATAAACAGTGATACTGGCGAAAATGCAGAATAATGTCTTTTCAATGTTTCAATTGTTCCTTCAGAGTAATCTTTCATTTAAAACATTTCAAGTTTTGGAGGATTTTGTTTTTTGCCACTGGGGAACTTTTACCGTATCTCACCTCTTTCCATGCGTATTCTGTCCGCAATTGGCAAGCATAAAAATATTTCCATCAGGCAATCGTCGTTTAATATGCTAATCGGCGCGTCGTCGTTATCGCCTTCCTCCTGAGGTTTCTCGTTGCAGCCGTTATCTTTGTTTGACAAAAATTTTCTACAATTCTCCGGACTATCGGGTTGATGCCAAGAATCGGCGGGTGATACTCTCAATAATCGGCAATGCAGCTGAATCGTCATGCCGCAAGCAGCTTTTCTTGCTCTGGAGAATAAAAAAATAATATGAATTATTGTATGCGACAATCGTACGCATTGTTTTCGTTTGATTTCACTCACTCGAGAGCATCTGAGGAATTGGCAAAAGTGACAAATGCAAAATTGCGCTTGCCGTCTACTCTCTTGAGATAACAACTCTCGACTTTGCCATAGGCGGAGAAAAGTTTCTCCAGATCTTTGTTTGATGTCTAAAAACACAGAAAGTAATTTGGTGTTGAACAAGTGGGTTTTGATTTTTTCTCGCTAATTTTATAACGAGATGAGAACAAGGTATGGCATTTTAAGAAATACACACTCGGTCGGCCAGATTGCTGATGAACAATTTGCGAACTGGCACGCCTTCGACCGTCTCTTCCAAGAGAGAACAAAACTCGAGATGTCCCAGCATCTTGTTCAGTATCCCACTGATTTTCGTTTGTTAATTTATTTATTTTTGAATGTCACGAAAACACCTGATCGCACACCTGCTACTAGCGACATTACTATCGACGTCGCAGGTTTTTTACCTTACTTCTTGTTGCAACTCGAAGGAATAAATAGAAATTAATTACCGACGAAATTTCATATTTATACGATATTCTTACACGCTACATATATCTAATTTGTGGGATGTTTATGTCACAAAGCCGAAAGATACATTTTCGGGATTTTGGAGACAATGGGCATATAGAACAGTGTGAAATTAGCTGCGATCGAGCGGCTGGTTGAAAAAAAGACGAGACAGATTCGAAGAGATTAAGAAAGAAGCAGACGCCGTGTTTGCGAAATTTGAAGCGTTTTGCAATTTGTGCAAAAAGAAACACTCTTTGATATGAAACCAATTGTGAATTACGATGTCACTCCGATGATAGTTTCGCGAAACAGTTCGAATGTCGGGAACATTTGAAAATCGCGATATTTTTGCTACGTCCGGAAAGTGCTGCCATCTACAGTAGTAAAAACGCGACAGAATCTTGAGGCCTATTGAGGTATGCCAATTATGCGGCAGTCCGTGCTGAGTCTTTGCAATAAACAAATTTACCGAACAAAATAACACAAAAACGGCGAAAAATGGTAGAAATTACGTAATCGCAATGTGCGCGTTGAATATAAACTTTCCGGCGTCATGATAAACGTCGATTATCGTTTATCCATCATTGTTTATAAAGTCATAATGTGCGGCACCGATGCGCCTTGTTCAAAATTCGGGAAAAACAAACGAATCGAGCGTGCAGTCCATTGCAGTGAGAGCGATATATTTTAAATGGAACGTAAAAGCCCCTCGCTGGAAAATACTTTGTTTCGCGTAAAAAATGTCTTCCGCCGATGATGCTTCGAATCTCTCGTCGCGAGTGCAAGATATCAATCTCGGACAGAATGAGGGAAGTTTTGCAAGTCAAGGTGACAGAGCCGATGTTTTACCCTCACCTCAAAACGTACAGAATATCGTTGCTTTTTCTCGTGCGAGACGTGTTCTACTTTTTGGTACAGACGATGAACGATCATCGTCACCTCCGAGCAGAGGTGGCGAATCTTCATCATCGAATATCGACAAGTGCGTAATATTTTCCTCGTCGTTGATTTTCCAACACGCGTTTTCTATCGTTCGCCCTTTGACAAATAAAAAATGGTCCTTCTCATACGTGTTTGCAATGTCAAAACTCAACCGATACCAAAGTTTCGCGAATTTAGTTATTAAAGTGGTGCGAATAAAACAAAAATCCGAATCTCTGCAATTTCTATATTACTTACCTTCTTTTTCAATTCATCATTTACTATCGTTTCAAATTTTAACTATCGTATAACCTACAATTGCAGATCTGCGCGTAAAAATATCGTCAAAGACAGATTCAAAATATCGTCGTTAAATTGTCAACTTTGATTTTGATATTTATAAACTTTTTCAATAACCACTGTTTCAGTCGTCCTCCCAGTAATTCTGCAAACACTCTGCACTTGCAAGCGCATGCCTCTCACGATTTACCGCTAGAAAATGCGCAACCTCATCATTCCGCCTCTGCGACTTATAACTGGCAAGGGACCAAAGCGACGATCAAGGAAAGATTTGCATTTCTGTTCAACAACGAGATCTTGTCCGACGTGCGTTTTTTGGTGGGACGCGGAGCTCAGCAACAGCGCATTCCTGCCCACAAACTGGTTCTGTCGTCCGGCAGCGCCGTATTTGACGCGATGTTCAACGGAACTTTGGCGACGGCGTCACCAGAAATCGAGGTTCCGGATGTGGAGCCCATAGCTTTTCTCGCCGTATTGCTCTTTCTGTACACAGACGAGTTGCAAATTGGTCCCGAGACCGTAATGACGACGCTTTATACAGCCAAGAAATATGCCGTTTCGCCGCTGGAAAAACATTGTGTCGAATTTTTGAGGAGCAACTTGACGAGCGACAATGCTTTCATGCTTTTGACGCAAGCTCGTCTCTTTGACGAGCCCCAACTCGCTTCCGTCTGTCTCGATATGATCGACGAATTTACGACGGACGCGCTCAACGCGGACGGATTCACGGACGTCGATATCGATACGCTGATGGTTGTTCTCGAACGAGATACCTTGCGCATCAGAGAGTCCAAGATATTCCAAGCTGTTGTGAGGTATTGTTTCAATTTCCATTCAGGAAAATCGTATCGCTCTTTATCCAAAAAAAGTTTTATTCTTATACGCGACTATCGATGCAGCATTATTTTTTGTACATAGTAAGGTTTTTATTTGCGTAAAAAGTTCTGTTGATGAGTCGCAGCATCACGAGTGTACAGGAAAGTAGAGGAAACCACTGGAAATGACGATATTTATGATTTTTGCAGATGGTCTGAGGCGGAGTGTATACGGCAACAATTACCCGTCACTCCTGAGAATCAGAGATCAGTTTTAGGCCGGGCATTGTCGTTGGTTCGATTTCCACTCATGTCTGTCGAAGAATTTGCAGCTGGTCCTGCGCAATGTGGGCTACTGACGGACAGAGAGGTAATAATATTTTTTCCTTTTTTCCGGACTGCTTGAAAATTCACGGCTATATCTGAGCGAAAAAAACACTGATGGTACGATGCTCGAACGATTGATTATTAAGAGAGTATTAGACTGTTGATTGTTTTATTTCACCTCGCCAGGTTGTATCGCTATTTTTGTACTTCACCGTGAATCCAAAGCCCCCAGTAGGGTTCGAGGCAATGCCGCGATGCCGAATGTTGGGAAAAGAGTTGACGGTGTGTAGATTTCAGCAAACGGATCGTCGATGGGGTTACAGTGGTACCAGCGACCGGATACGGTTCGTGGAAAATTCTATTCTACAACCTTACGGCAGGCTGGCGAAAAGTGAAGACTTTTCACGAATTTATTTTTCTTGCTCTCGAATAATGTCATTAATTAAAAGTCTATAAACACCAAAAACACCCGAGTTTTTGAAAAAAAAAAAGAAAAAACATTCTCAAAGAATTGTACGACGAGAAGAATTTCAACATCCAATTTTCAAAAGCGTCGGATTTTTGTTAATAAAAAAATGGGAAACGAGAATAAGGCCACGTCGAAATTTTTTTGTTTTTTTTTTTGTAGATTCAGCGTGGATAGAAGAATATTTCTCATTGGATACGGCGTTTACGGGAGTGCATATGCACCCGCAGAATACGAAGTACTGATCGAACTCATTCACACCGCTTCCGGAAAAGTCATCGCCTCGAACGCAACCAGCTTCAGCTGTGACGGTTCCAACTATACGTATCGACTGACCTTCAAGGAGCCAGCCGAAATTATAGCGAATACCATTTACACCGCCTCAGCGAAGTTCAAGGTTCGTACGGCAAAAGATTTACTCCATTGCGGATATCATTTTTTTTTTCACATCGTTTGAAATTATCCGGGTAGTCAACGCAGGCCTGAAATGCACGGAATACGCAATCTGTTGAACGATCTCAATTAATTGATTATCTACTCTCGTATTCGAGGCCGGAAGTTGATTAGATTTGCACCGAGTCTGATTAACACGCAGCTGAAATTACCTAGAATTTAATAATAATTATCCTATCAGAAAAAAACATTACAAAGTTCACGAATTTTGTTTAATTACGAGCGTTTCCGGAATCGCCAATTTGAAAAATAACGCTGGTCTCCGTGGGACGAAATTCCGAGATTTTGTATCTCAGGTGTAGAAATGTCGCGCGGAATATTCTAGTTTTGTTTGAATCTGTAAAAAAAATGTCGATGACAATTTAGCAAGGCAATCGTCGAAACGAATGATCGCTTCCTGCTCGTACGAAGCGTAATGCTGTTGAAATTTTCAGGGCCCAGATTCGCATTACGGTACGAAGGGTTTACGCCGCGTTACCGTGGATTGCGATGCAGGGAAGGAGAAAGTCAGGTTTCAGTTTAGTTTTGCAGCAGGCGATAACAATGGAACTTCCCTCGAAGATGGTCAGATACCGGAGCTTATTTTCTACACGTGACTCGTATTGACATCCCCTTTCTCTTTTCGTTCGTTTCTTCCTTTCGTATAGTGCATTCCTACATCACTGTGTATATTCCGGCAGTCACATGTACTTCCGTTTTGCGACGGTAGTGGTATTTATTTATGTCAGATGTAAAGAATATTAACAAATATAAGAAAAATGTTCTTCGCTCTGAATGAAAAAAGGTCTTGGCAAATTGTACGTCAGCATTCTCCCGTCGTGTTTCGGCAGAATTCGTCGATAGCTGCGAAGGAAAGTAGTCTACTTTTATCGATGAATTTACGTACAAAATTCGGTTCTGGTTCGCTCAACTCGAACTTCCGGTTGTGCTCTGCTTTGCTGATAACACTGGGATGATTTTTTCATCGAAATTTCACTCGCAGTTTTTTCAAAAATAGTGCAATTATCTTTATCGTCGTTGATGGTTGATTTCATTACTTTTGTAAATCGATGTAGCGTTCGAAAACGAGGTTTAGAGCGATTGAACGGTTTAGAATTGATTTAAAATTGGAAAAGCGGTTTTTTTTCTGCTGCGTTAGTCTCCTTTTTTCATTTTTGAATTGCGAAATTGTCGATACTTTCTGCATCTAATTTTCGAAAATATTTCGACGCAAACATCGTTACATTTTGAACGACGATTAGCTCAGGCAATATCGTCATTCGCTGATGGGAAAATCTCGGTGGATATTATCGACTCCGCGCTCCGTTTTTCTTCCCACGCGCAAACTGGCACCGACGGACGATAACAAGCGGCTTTCCAACGTTTATTTCATCGGGTATATTTATTTTCGAGTCAAATTTCAAAATCTCGCGATTAATAGAAAAATGTTAAAATCAAAACTGTCGGGGAGAAAAAACTTGTTTCCGATATGCTCGGAAGACAATTTGTCGATTTTTTCGAAACACACGTGACTTTTTTCGGAATCGATCAGAGTACGACGGTTCAGAATAAAGTTACAATGACAATAACAAGTGAAAATATTTTCCACGATCACGACTACAATTTTGAAAATCTATTATTCAAAGCTTCATTCATTTCGTCTCATAATTCATCTCTCAAATTTCTTTCCAACCGTCAAACTCCGAGATTTCTTATTTCCATTATTCTTAATTTTCCAATCGCTGTATAAATTTTCGTATTCTTTAACCACGATTTTCTTTCGCGATTTTTTGCAAGTTAATTGATAATTAATTATTGCCGAAATATAATTCATCGTTCGATTTTTTTTTCCAATTGCCCACCTCGGCCCTTCGGGTTTCTTAATTCCACGTCGGTCGCCTTTATTAAGTTCGTTATGCCATTACGTGTATGAAATACGAAGATGAACACAGTAAAGCCATGAATTTATGGAACTTGGATCGATCTGAAGGAGCTTGGGCACGATGCCCAATAACATGAACAATGAGAGTATGCAGAAGCTCCGAACGGAAAAGAAGAGCGAGCTGGGAAAGGGGGGGGGGATGAAAGGGCTCCCGGGTTATTAATTAATGATTTATCGTCGATAAATTATAAATAATGTATTACTTTGACACAGTGTTATATCATTCCCTTCGTATAAATCGCTGAAAACGAAAGGTGGGTTAGATAAGAAAAGCGTTCGTGTACTTCAACTATTATTCAACAAAAAAAAAAGCACATCGAAGGGGCTACAAATATTACGCCGTTTCTTTGTTTCGTTGTTTTTTTCTCCCTCTCTCGCTCTCCGACTCCTCTACGCACTATAAAATATAAAATCACAGTTATCCATTTCACGAAAAAAAATTCAAGTATTTGCCTGTGGTACGATACCAGGCTTATTGATTTTACGTAATAAGAATATCTTAGAGACATTGAGAAATTGTTGGATAAAAGATTCGGAAATAATCTAGACAACTCGTTTTCGAAAAATATAAAATATAAAATATTTCGAAAAATCGTCGTGCCAAGTTATGCAAATTTTTAGAGACAACTTTCAAATAACTTTTCAATCTAGTTATAATCTAAAATCAATTTTTTTCATATTCTCATAGCCTCGCTGTGTCCTTAAAATTCGCGTTCCATTGCGGTTTTATCGAGATCCTACCTACGGAATATTCTTGAATACTGAATATAAAAAAAGTTTAAATTACGTTTGAGCGAAATTCTGCTCGGTATGAATATCAAAAACAGCAGAAATTTTCGTTAATTATGCTGCGGATGTTCGACGGAAACAGCGGTGATTGAGAATGTTTTTCAGGCCAGTGGTAAAACCGATGTATGGTCGGACAGTGGTCGCGTCGCGTGTATCAACGGACAAGTAGATACACCGATGTATGGCCGTACGTTCGATCGTGTTTGCCGTTACAGCCGGACCACCAAGTGGTTACATTCATTGTACGTGGTTCGACAGTGAATACGATCGTATTTAATCGGCCAAGTAGCGAGATTGAATCTCGGTCAAATCGAGTGGTAATGAGTAATGATGAATGGGGCGCTAGTGTCGCTGCGATCGAGGTCCATATTTATGGAAGGGAGCAGAGAGAGTGAGCGAGAGAGGGGGAGGCATATCGGACGAGTGGTAGCGGCCAGTATTGATCAGACATCATGTGGCGATAATATTATTCGATTTTCATCATTATTTCGTAATTAGTTCTCGTGAAGATTGAATTGAATGCAATTAATTCTGAATAATTACCGTTCGGATTGGCACGAGGTTTGAAAAATCGCCAGCATTCGTAATTATTTATCTATCGCGCTGTTTGAAAAACAAAAAACGAAACAAATCGAGTTTGTAATTAATTATTTACTTGATAATTCATCAAGAAAAACTTTGCCAATTTACTCTCACGTTGTTTTATCCTATTTTTTCTCTTTTCGTTCTGTTTGACAGAAAACAATTAATTGTTAATTACTCGTGGCATTTCAGTGAGTCGAAGGTTCATTCGATAAATTATAAATCCTTTGAAAGCGAGCAGAGCACGATATTTCGTTTATTTCCCTGCACAAACGTGATTCAATAAAGGCTTTAATTAAGGGCGGTCAAAATCGTACGAATTACACGTAGGTTTTTTTTTTGCAAATAACACGGAAACGCAATGCAGCATCAAAGAATCGTCGACTACGTTATTTTCCCCTTGTAAGCAGTTCCATCAAGAAACGACGAACTTTCGCGAATGCAGAATTATTTCGTTCGTGCTTCAGCGATCTACTCGTTTCCTCGTGATTTCCCTTGTCTCCTTGCAAAAGCTTTGATGTTTTTCAACAGTATTCGAGTGCAAAAGTCGATGGCGGTCCCGGCGGACTTTTCGTACACTCGCGCTATCGTTTCTGCTTTTTTCTTTTTTTTCATCGCGAGAATCTTTCGGCCTCTTCGCGATTACAGCGATACAAGTTTTAGCAATTTCATTAACAAATACCCTCGTGGTGTTTACCGCTCCTCGTTGCTCGTCGCGATAGACTTTGCTGTTTGGAGAACTCTCGAAATTATTGGCACAAAATGAATGAAAACCAAGTTGTAGAACGAATTGCCAATTTTCTCGGAAAGGTTGAAACATCCGGTCGAGCACTCGGTTCACCGGGTTTTGAAAATGTAGTACCGATCGTACGGAAAATATCAAGCCCGATGTTTTTCAAATATTGCCGAAGGGTCATTGGCGGATAATGGAAAAAATAATAATTCACGAAATAAGAGGAGAAATCGATGCTTTAAATGCAAAATTATCGTAAAAATGGACGTACAACGGTTCATTGAAGAGACTTTTGAAATTTGAAGCGCGTAAAATCTCTCGAGATCGTACGTGTATGATCGCAGCGGATTTCGAGTTTTGAGGCGAGCTTTAACGTCATCCGCACCGCCGGGGAGGCTAGCGGACCATCAACAGGTGCTGTCAGTCGCTTGTTTCGCTTAATCGGTAGCCATTCACGGTTCTTTCATGCTCCGCCCAGCAGCTCGCAAACTCGTAAGATTTATCGTCTTCTCGTACTCCTACAATGTCTCTACGATAAGATACATTTGCTTTTTTGATTTATCGAACGTTTATTAGCCCCAGCGTGAGATTAAAAGTGATCAAAAGAACCGATCGACTGTTTTTTTTCGTGCAACTTTTTTGACCTCCCTAATATAATCACAGTAATTATCAATCACGGTAATTAGCGCTACAAATTGCGGAAATTTGTCTGAAAACATGGCCGTTCGTTAAAAACGACTTTTATCGCACACAGCCAGGAAAGTATCAATTCCACCGTTCAATTCCACGATGTTACATCACCGAGAATACGGTTATTGTCGTTTTTTATTTGTTCCTTCGTACCGAGGTAGTTGAAATCCTCGGATTTTTCATTTTTCATTTCCGTTCGTTTAAAACGTTTCATTTTTTTTTACAACTTCGGCATTCTTCGTGAAATCGGTTATCAGCAATGTCGAGATCGTTCGTACAAACATTAAGCATTAAAAACTATATACCGGTTGAATTCGGGGGAATGCAGGGAACCTGCGAGAGCCCATCAATGTTGGCGTCGTCAACAACAGATAGTCGTGATATAACTAGGACGAAGTTGTCGTGGGATCGTTGGCAAAGAGTATAAGTGCCCTAAATAGAACGGTTTTCCCAACGTACAGCCGCAAAGTTTGGTCCAGTGGTCTTGGAAATCTCATGCATAGTCCGCCGCTCCGAAAGTACGAGAGTACAGTCGTTTGCAAAGTCCGAAAAGTGATAAGGTGGGTCGGGAAGAGGGGAAGGGGGGTCTGGGTCGTTAGAGAGAAGCAGGAAAGACAACTGGACGGAGTTTCTTGAAGGATCGCGATGTACACATTGAGTAAAACGCAGGCCGTAGGTTTGATTCGTTCACTGGCACGAAATAGCCAGATAGGAAGTGAAACATCGCAGGCGGAGCAATCAGTACTGTTGCCGGTCACTTTGCGGGGAAAATGACAATGCGCAAAGTTTCGAATCGAATACGAATGTGCATGGGATACGGTTTATTATTGATACAGGCGGCGAGTCGATAGCAGGGGAGTTAATGCAACAGAAATACCACGTTTTACACTGTAAATGGGGGAAATAGCACGATATCGAGGCGTTTGATGCGCGACGATTTGCAGAATTTTGGCAGCAGGAAATAAGGAGAGTGACGAAAGTTTTACGAATGTTTTGAGAAACAGATTTTTCAATTTGACATTTTAGAGCAATGAAAAAATGTCCTTTTTCCCCTTAAGACGTGCATTGGAAAAAAGGGATGTGTAATGTCCATAAATTATTGGAGAAAATTGAAATTTTGTTTTTTTTTTCGTATTGAAAGTCATCGATTGTACTCGTCTGAAAATCATATCGCAGAGTCGTTGCGTATCTTTTGGTACAACCGTCGATGCATTTGGGGGACACGGGAATAAGAAATATTACACTTTTGCACTGGATTATTATTCCTTTCGAAGTATCATCGCGTCAGAAGATGAGAACTTTGATTTTCTTTTTTGAATCTGCTGAATAAATTCTATAAAATTGAAAGCCATCGTGATTGGGGAAAAAAAAACGTGCGAAAAAGTTTTCGGTCCAATGCGTATCATTTCGTTGAAAGCGGTTGTTTTATTTCGTAAGAAATCGCGTTTGAGTCGCTGGGAGAGAGAAAAGCGTCCAGCATCCCTTGTAGCTCGTACACCGCTGGACCGTTTGGTCCAATGAATTGCCGATGGATGTTCGATTCGGAAATAGTCATCGTGTGGCGAAATTCGCGTGTACGTGGAAGGTGCGCGTGGAAGAAGCGAAACAGTGAGAATCAAGAGCAGAACGGAGGGCGATTTGTCTCTTGAATTAATAGCACTTTAAAAGAGATTAGTACAAACGTCGGGATAAGATGTCAATGACCAGTGATTGATCCTTCCATTAGTGGGCAACCGTGGCACTCTGAAAGTCCTATGGGAAAACGTCATTGCCAAAGGGTGTGCAGAGGGAATTTGTGCAATGAAAAGGGAATTTGGAATTGGAGCAGTCACGTGAGATGAGCGAATTCATGATGGATAGCACCGCGAAATGTTTTAGAAGTAACAAGAGTTTTGCACGCAGTTATCGTTATTGATGATATATCACAGATTTTCAGAATATTGTTACTATTAATGTCCATTGATAAAATGAGTCGAGATTTTTTTTTCAAACTTTCAATATTTCAGGAGCTTGTTCCATCGGAAATTTCCCGCTGATCCCGAAACCCACCGACTTTTTCCCGAAAACTCGATATTTCAATGAGAAAATAGTAATTAATCGATCAAATTCGTATTATCGCATTTTCGGACGGAAATATTGGGATTTCGATGAAATACCGGTGTGTTTCGTAACCAGCGGGGAAAAAACATCGATATGGACCATTAAAAATCATTTTTGAAATCCAACATTTTTCGTCATTTTCCGCCGGATTGAGTTGGTTCACTAAAATGTTTGCCATTTTCTTTTCGTTCGAGCTGGACACCCCTACTTGTGCTTATTCTCTTTGGAATGATTGAGGCTTCGAAATGCCGTTCGGTTCATCGAGATATCTTGATTTTTCGATTTTTGGCAGATTTTTAAAGCAGGACCACCGATTTTCGCCAATTTTCCCATACCCCTTTGCGTTTTTTTCGCCGATTTTCAACACCGATTTTCAGGGTGAAGCAATCGAGCTATCGACATTTAACTTTCGCCAATGTTTAAGTCTACTCGAGGGCTTTTCAAAACACCCTCGACAAATCTATGTAGCTTCACTAGGGAGGAAGCGATCCTAAACCTGCCCTCCAAATTTTAAACAATCTCTGACGTAAGAAAATAACTTTCGCGAGACGACTGTTTCAATGCTGGCTTTTACAGTCACTGAAAATTAGGACACCTTCTTCACGTCGATACCGTCAATTGTTTTATTCATTCACATTATCGAGCCACCTAGTTTTGTTTAAAAAAAGCTTTTTTCAAAAAAACGTACGTCTGAAATAGATGGTTAGAGATTTTGATGCGCAAATATAGCACGTAGTTTCTCTTCAATGACTTTTAATTTACTCGGCGATGTGAAAGATTCCCTTTCACGCACCAGAGTTCCGCAAATACAGTCCTGTTCCAGAGGCAAATATTTCGAGCCGACGACTCGTTCCTGCATAAAAAAATGTCAATTTCAAGTCAATCTTTTTCGATCTCCGCGTTTTTTTTTCATCATTTCCAATAACCGTCTTAATTTGTACGTTATTTATATCCCCACTCTCGATGTGCAAAAAACGCTGTACCAGACGATAATCGAGGAAAAAACTGTACAAAGTCGAGAATGGCTGCGATGAAACGCTGTTGGTTAACCGGAAGCTTTTGTAAGATTCTTCAGCGTTTCATTGGTTTTGCGGATATCGTAATATCTTCCTGTGCCTGTACGTACGCTTTGTCACGTCGTTCGTACAGCGGCCACAGAATTCTCGATGTATACGCGCCCTCGGATATGTGATAAAGTTTTTGTGATAAAGGGAGACGCGTTAGGCAGGGTGAAAGGTGTACGAGGGTAAAAGTGAACGAGGACTGAAGGCTAACTGGCTTGGGCGCGCGACCGTGCAAGAAATAAGCAATCCTCTCGACAATGGTGATGCGGCGGCAACTGGAATGCCAGGTACTGTGCAGTCAGAGATCACTGGTGTGTAAAAGCTCGCGAGAGGAGAATAAAAGAGAGAGAGAGAGAGAGAGAGAGGGTAGGAGAAAGGGTAGAGCTGAAGGTGGTTGTTGCAAAATCGACGAGAGTGCCACTGCGTTTTGCAGCCCGACTCTCCACATCGTTCCCCGCCCCCTCGCACTCGTCTTTATCACTTCTCCTCTCCCGATGCCTTCTTCATTTTCTATCCCCTTTCCGTCTTTCCATTTTCCAACTAAAGAATAACTGGCCTATATTCCAAGCGACGATAAAGCCCGCCACGCAATTTTCTTCCGCGTTGCGAAGCTCGAACTCGCTATCGCGTTTTCCGCGAGTGAGAGAGCACGACCGCTTCCAGCATGAACACCTCGGCGAGACCTCGATTTATCGAGAGAGCCGGAAAAAAAAGAGATCGAGATTGTTAACTTCCGTGTACTACGCGCGTGGAATTAAGAAGAAAAAAAACGGATATTTATGAGAAAATCGGGAATATGGGAGAGCTCGTGGAATTTTCATGGGTCTTTTGGATTTTTCAAAGTCGCGAACGCTCGGCGATACACCGAAATACATTTATGTCGATGAGCTTTTTACACTTTCCTGGCAAAAAAAAAAGACGGTCACACCGTCGTCTGACTATTCATACGAGAGCACTCAAGGAAAATTATTTCGAGCCCGTCGCGTTCGCACGCGAGTGTATGCACGTTGATCGCATTTACTCTCAAATCGATCCAAATCCGTAATGGTTGGTTGCGAAGTTCGATTAAATCCCGAGTTTCCCCTTGGACCGTCGGTTCTGTACGATTTAATTCCAGCCCAAGCGTTTAAACGTTTTTATCATCGTCACTCTGGTCGAACTGGTTCCTAGACCTATCTTCGTTCATTTTTTATACACGCTGCGGGATTTAACAAAATCGATTTTTAAATAAATGATTATCGCACATGTGCGAATAAATCATCGTCTGTATTTATTCGGAAGCTTCATTCACGCGGATATTTTCAAAAATATACCCTCCGAATGTTCGTTATTCGCTTTCAAAAATGTATAATCACTGTAAATAATGAAACAGGGTGAGAATACTGTTTGATCTAATTTTTCGAGTCCTGTATATTTATTCTTTCCTTGAATGTTAATGATACCAATCACTGAATCGAAAAAATGATGGATCCGTAAGTTTTGAATTAGATTAAAAAATATCTCGTTGAAATTATGTAATTTTTATTTTCCTTCGATAACAAAAAAAAGTTCGCTTTTGCCCGCATATTTTCCTTCCTTGTTTTTTTTTCTCTCAAAAGTGGAATAGCTCAGGCGCGAGTACGTAGGCGTCAGGTGCGTTTTGCGAGCAAATTTTCTTCCCTTTTTTCGCTTTTTTTGTAAATCGTGCGGGCGTGATTTTGTTTATTTTGTATTATTTATTTCGGTCGTAGCAGTTGACGAAAAATAAAATGAAAAAACGAATCATCAAAATGTTTCATCGGATGATTCTCGTTGATATATTTCTGCTACGATATATCGTTATCCGAAACCGTGTTTTTTCGAGATACTCTTGTCGGAGATTTTTTTTCGGTTTCAAGTGGGAAGACGGCAAAAAATTTGCGGGTGATTGTTTATTCTCGTGCGTAGAGCGTTACTCTCAAAATTATACGGGGAGCATCGGCAAAAAAGCCTTTTCTCGTTTTTCAAAGCATGCGCGATGAAGTTCTCATCCGAGATTTCTCTTTCTGCTTTCTCGTTGGCTCCCGACGCGTCGATAATGGAAACAAACGCATAACGTCGAGTTCCACGCGACAAAAAGCATCTCCAAATTGCGGAGATAAAATTGTTTTATTCTCGCACAGAGGCGAAAAAACATCCCTTTTTCCCCCCCAAGGACCAGTTTCTGTGCTTTTATTTTTATGTTCGCTCTTGTACGACGAATTATTACGGTTCTTTATGCTGTGAATGTGGATAATTTTTCGAAATTGCGGACAAAAATGTTGCTGACGAAACTCGAGGCTCCCACGGAGGTGGACCTGAGAATCAAAGAGCAAAAAGAATAAAACTAATATGCAAGCTCTCCCGGTGCAATATTAAAACAACCGACTCGAAAGGATGTATGAGAATGCCTGGTAGGTTGGTTCAGTCGAAAAACAGAATGGTGAATGAGAAGTAAGGAAAAACGTATAACGTACCAGAAATTGCATGAGAAAAGAGGCAAGAGTGCGAAAGAGATGAAAGCATTGATTTCCTATGCGGGAGAAACGGAATCGTTGCGCCGAGAGACGGGAAAAGAGACGAAAACGGATTTCCGGAGAAAAAAAAGCATCCTCGCCCAAACGTATCCGATTTTTAATAAAGGCACCTGGGAGCGAGGAAACGTTTCGCGGATAAAAACAGAAGGCTCGAGGAGCAAAAGTATAAGAGAAAAGGACGCGGGAGAGTGATGAGCGAGTCGAATGCGGGAAAAAGGGAAAAAAGAGCTCGACGTGCAAAGGAAAACGAGGGATTTTTGTGGGCGTTTGCGCAAAATTTCTTTGCACAAAGGAGATTCGAGTTTGGTGAAAATTGCCTTCGAAATCCTGAAGGAAACACGGCGAATCTCGTTGTGTAGCTTTTAATATCGAGTTTAACGCGGCGGGAGCTGACAGCCCGCGCGATGATCGATGCCGTCGGACGAATGTTCGATTTTGATGCTCTTTCGTGTTTAATCCGCCGGCGAGGTTGGAAAAGAGCTTGATCGACCATCCTGATATTGCATTTTTTTTCCGCACGAACGCCGAAACGTTCAATGCGAATTATTCAATGAAATTTCAGAGGATTCTCGTGTTTGGAAAGAAAAATGTGAGCAGGCGGTGTTCAGAGGGGGTTCAGAGATGAAAGGACCCGTGTAGAAATTTTGATCGGGAACAAGTCAGGCCCAGTACTGGCTTTCCCGATTTGATATCGGGGCATAGCCAGGCTAGCCAGGCCGGGATCCGGCTAGCAATGTAACGGGTAATAAGTCAGGGCCTGGTTTGATTTCCATACACCGGGAAATAATCGGGAAATGACCAGGGCCTGATCAGCACCTGCTCAGAACAGTAAGCCGGGAAATAGCCATGCCCAGCCATGGCCCTTACTTGGTTTTCAAATGTCACTCCATGCCACAGCCCGGTTGGAATCCGACCTGAGACTTAATATGAAATCATACACATTTGTGTAGGGAAATAAGGAAGTAGAGCACACGGAATAAATTGAAACATAAAATTCAAATGTAAGCGAGATAATATTTTAAATTCTATTTTTCCCTTGTCGCACTGCCTTACCAACGAATGTTGCGCGTTAGGCGCAACGAAGGCGAGCATATCGGGAGTATATGTATATAACTCAGAACTCAGAATTGTATTCATGGAAATCCCGACCAGGCCATGAGCATTTTCTGACATGGAAATATTGACGAGAATAGCCCAATTTTCCCTATTTGCCCCTTACCAGGCCCCTACCTAAAAACTAAGACCAGGCCAAACCAAGGAAATCCAGACCAGGGCCCGGTCTAAAGTCGGGACGTCCAGATCAAATTTCTACACGGTGAACGAGATAATCGAGCGTGATTGGATATCAAGATTCGGAAGGGATAATAGATATTATTTCGACTTTATTGACGAGTGTTTGTCATTCGCACTCGTTTATTTCGTAAGGGAGGATTAACGCGTTCTTTTTTCTGGCTCTAAGGACGTTATCTGATCTGATGGTAACGCTTCGGTCTGCACGTACCCGTTGGGATGCCCGTTATTTCCCAAGCTGGCTTTTTCCACTTGGGTATATGCGCCAAATCATCAGTTCATAGCGTGGAATTTTTTTCAAAATTTTCAAACGGCATAAACTCCTGCCTAAATGACGAAACTTTTCTCGCACTTGAATAACATGGGATTTCTGCGCTTTTTTAGATTTTATTTTTTTTCACGATACAAAGAACGATAGATGAAACAAAATGGCGCTTGTTAAACTCGGTCAAAATTCCTACCACGAAACGGCGGTAATTACCTCGCTGGGGCGATCCTCGCGATCGAGTCTCAATGGAAGGAAGTCGAAGAGGGGCTAAAAAGCGGCGAAAATGGCAAAAAAGTTTTTTCAGTCGAGCATTTGATGCAACAAAATATTAGCTGTGCCGGTCGATGTTCAGACGAAAGTATATAGAAACTATTATTATTACAGCAACATCAGCAGCCACTAGAAATACCTGGGTATGATGATACGTATAACAGCATCGTCTGAGAGTACGAAAATTTCAGTCAAAAGTAAAACAAGCGAATGAACTCATGGTGCAGGATGAAGTAAGCTCGTTCGGCGACGTTTTAATTAAATAACAACTTCGTTACCACCCGCACCGAGTTAAACTCGTGTGTTTCCTCCTCAGTTATGCAAATCGTTGGAAACGTTGAAAGTATACACATGGTTAGGGATAAGTTGGTGCAAATTTGTATCGTGAAAATATTTTTCGCACACTTTTTTCGAAGATTGTGTGATTTCAAGTTGTTTAATCTGTTGGTCATTTTGTTTCGTTGATCGAGTTTTCTTTCAGCTCAATTTTCACGTCTTGATAGAAAAACGAACGATACAAAGATATTATTTGTAAAAAATACACGGTTTTAACAAAGTGAATTGACGCAACTGAATGGCTTTTCAATTCAATTCTCACGCAGACGTGATCTTGGAAAAATCGCGTGCATTTTATTGATAATTTAATTACATTGCTACTGAGTTGATCTTTGGACGGGAGAGGAGGCATAGTGCACGAAAAGTAGCTTACGTTATTTGCACTCGCTTGACACAGTTATGGACGACTGAATTTCTAATTATCAATTAGCGTATGTCGACGTCGCAGTTTAAGGGACCTTTGGCAAGGAAAAAATAACACAACTATGGTAAAGTTCGCAAAGCACAAATTTCCTGAAGCAGGCTTTCGCTGTGTGTAACAAAAAATAATATTAATATTATATCTGCGTGTGGATATTTTTTTAAACTGCGTAATAAAAATAGCAAACGAAGGCTTTACGGTATGGAGGAAAGCAAATCGACAAATTTTTCATCTCAGTTCCATCAATACAATAACAAGACAAAAAAGTATCAGCGAAATAATACTAAATACACGTAAAGCAGAATTGAATTATTGGAAAACCTGACAGAGAAAATATACGAAAGATTTTTTTGGAAAAAATTCCGGTTTTTTGGAATCCGGTTTTACGCTGTATTAAATTTTCAGTTACTTATCGAGTTAATTAAAGATTCAATAAATCGTGCCTTGATTCAGCAGATAACTATATGGTGCTCCGAAAGGTTACAGCCAGCCTTCCAGCATCTTAATTACTTTTATCTCTATGAGGAGCTTCCTCATAGGCGACAAATAATCTCATCTGCTAATCAGGGAGGCTATATTGTACCGCAAGGGTAGCAGGCATGTAGGCAAGACTTGCCGGGTACGTAAAACTCTCGCTCCATTATCTTATTCTGGAAATTAAACGATAATTCATTTTCAAACTTGAATATTTTTTTTCGTCGTCCTTTTTTTGGTTCACTTGATATCTACAGCTGATGTCAAGTGGCTCATGTACAACCGTGAATTTTTTCCGAAAAAATAAACGGTGAATTGAGGCGGAATTTCACACCGGAATACAATTTCTTATTACATTTTCCAGACTTTGTTCTCAATCGTACGTTCGATCTTATCGTTGCATTCTTTTTTTATATTCTCGAGTATCACGAAAAATATATTACAAAATACCGGCAATATAAAAATTCAAGCGTAAAACAAATGTTACACCGAAGATAATTTAAGGTACGAAATTATTCGAGTACGCACGGTCGTTAATTCGGTTTAAAAATCGTCGGACACTTTCGATTGGTTATTATTCATGTTTCGTAAAAAAAAAAAAAAAAAAATTGTACCGTAAAACGCTCTTTTTCACACGGTACACAGGGACTTATTTCGCTCGTCTGTATTTAGTGTCTCAGCCGGTTGGCATGCATCAGTAATCCGTGGGGGAAGTTCCGTTCTTCGTGTTCTTGCACGTTTCAAAACGTTATGTAAATTAATGAGTAACGCTGCTGTTCCAAGGTGGAGGATGGTGGTAGATCGGTCTCGTGCTTGAAAGAGCTTTCTCGTGGCAATAAGCACGGTACACTTCGTGTTAAAGCGACGACGGAGTTATAAGTCTCGACTTTGGTGTTCGTGTACCTTTTCGGTTGCGCCAACACTCGCGTTGCTCTTTCGCTGCCACACGAATACGTTATTAGGCTGTATTTTATTTATTCCTAGGCTGTACTTTCGAAATATCGACACTATGGGACATTTATGCACACTTTTACCGATGCAGTGGTACTCGCACATATTTAACGTATCGATCGTTAATGAATAAGCAACAAGCACCGACAGCCAAATCGCCTTTGCAATTCATTCATTTTATTCTGTCCTTGATTGATCACTTTATCGTTCTTTTTCTTTGTTTTTTTTTTTCAAATTTATGTTCAGGGAACGAATGATGATTTTTTGTTGAGGATGAAAAATAACATCGTTTTCTCAACATTTTTTTTTCTCGAGAATCTTTTATTGCCCCTTCTCACTAAGAATTTTAATTCCCTTTTATCATTCGTTGGGAATTTAATCTTAGGGTTGAACTAATTTATTTCATTCTTTTCTTCAACTCGTTAAAATGAACTATGAATATTGAGATGCATTTTCGACTAGAAATGATTTTACACACAAATTTGAAAAAAAATTCTTCCACCGATGCTCAAACGTTGGAGTTAAAATACCGCGAATATATCGTGAATTATAATTTCGTACATAATTGTTTTATTTTTTTCCTCCACGCAACAGCCGGTTTTTGCTCTTGGCAAAAATTCCCATTTCAAAATTCATCATTTTTAATGATTTCGAGATGTATTTGTATGCTCCACCTCTGTCCCTGGTGCTCTAAAAAATTTGAACAGAATATCATATTTTATCGAAATATACGTGAGATCAAACATAATCATTTTTCATGATTTTGAAATGTATTTGTATGTGCGTGCTCCACCTCTGTCCCTGGTGCCATCAAAAATTTAAACAGAATATCATATTTTATCGAAATATACATAGGTTCACATTGAATTCGGTGCCTTGATAGACGGATGATTTCGAATCGAGTTTGTCCACTTTGAACTCACCGATCGCCTGTAGCAAAGTAAATAAAAGCTCGTAAATCGTTTACTAAATATCGGATGAGCATCAGCGTTAGCAATTCCGATATCACATGGGGAGAGAAACTTGAAATGTTCAGTGTTGATTCTACCCACACTTCAGAATGTACAGATTGCACCAAAAGTCGCAGAAACTCACGTCAGTTTGGCGGAACGATAATAAAAAAAAAACACAACTGTTTGATGAGACAAAATATTACATTTACATCGATTTTAAATATAGATTCGTGTAGATTTATTTTATCCAAATATAATGTATAAACGTACCATTTTTATCAGTGGAATATTTTTATTGAAGTATTCTGTTCAAATTCGCCTCCGAGGTAAATGAATGCTTGTCATTGACGAATTTTTATTTCCACTTAAACTGCTCGGGAAACAACGAATGCAAGAGGGAAAAAAAATCGCGTTCGTGACGCAAATTTTTCTCTCCACTATAAATTCGAGCGAGACACGTTCACGTTATGTAAAGCACGATTTTTTTCGATTCCCATTTTGGGGATTTGGGGGATGCTGTACGGAGACGAATTCATCATTCGTGTACAAGCGATGATGCACAATATTCGGTTTCCACGGTAAAAATCAATTTGCCGATACGAATATCGTTTGACAAATGCCTATCATGACTTTTTATTTTTGAATGAACCACGAATATAACGATAAAACGATATCTTTTGATAAAACGATACTGTTTGGCTGCGATACGAATGTTTCGCTTGGGTACACGCGTCTCGCTCAATGATGATGAAAAAACAACGATTGAACAATTTTGGGAGTGGAAAACAATGGTGCATGGCGATAAACCGCATGCAGGAAAAAATGGAGGGTTTCAACGGAGAAGTTTATTGTTTTAAAAAATTTGTCTCTCTATGAGGCTGCAATCTCGACTCGATGGGAGTTTGAATATTCAAATTGTCCGTCTTTGCATCGCTCTATAAATACGTATGATCGTGTAATAAGAAAAAGATTTTTGATTATTTTTTAAATTGATTTTGTGATTTTTATCAGCTGTTGAAAAAGCGACAGATTCCAGGACTCCCGCAGATGCGTCAAACAGTCATAACAACGCAGTTTACCATTTTTTTTTGAGAATATTTTGTGCGCGCGTGAGTCCAATCCCCGGTCGGTATAAAAATGACTTTTTCCCACGCGAGCTTGGTAAAACGATAACGTGTAGTATTTTTCTTCAATATACCAGAATTTATTTCGAAAAGACCATTTTTTCTTCAAAATTGATTTCACGTAAGTGAGATCCGATCTATTTGCATAAACTCATTGCATTACACGACCGCGGATTGCATCAGATTTCAACCTAGGCTCGATTTAGTTTGCTTTGTTTTTAATAGTTTTCATTAGCCTCAGTTTTTTCGTTCGATGCAATCCAATTGCTCGAATGATTTTCCAATTAAAGTTAATTTCACGAAATAACTTATGAAAAGAAAAAGCGGAGCGGCTTTGCGACATTCGGCTCGGCTATTTTTATCGCGGTAATTCCGCGAGGGGACAAAAGCACCTCGTCTTTTTTGTCTGTCATTTAAATGATGGTGCTGTATGTTTTTTTTTAATTATGACTTTGCTTCCCTAATTGGCGGGTAAATGCGGCCGCAATTCTATGGATCACACATGTGGATTTCGTCCCAACAGTTCTATTCGTGTCAATATACACGCGCACACTTGCACCGACACATGCATGTGCGTACATATCGCTCGTTATTAAACTTTACGAGAATAATTGTCAGTTTCCCACGTTCTCCATTTTGTTATACATGTATGTACGAACGTTAATATAAACGGTAATAATAACTTCCTCATTTGCAGCGTTTAATGGCGGGATCGTTATAACATGAAATTTGCTGAATGGCGCAGATGTTTGAGGAGAATCACAGTGAAAATGGTCAGTGCCAGGTCAGACGTATCCTAAACGGGCGATACCGACGTAGATCTTTCACACACACCCACACATACACACATACAAATAAAATAGGACATATCCATTGTTCCCTAGGTTGACTTTTATGACCTTGGTATATGCTACGAATCGTTACTTTGCAGTGTAAAAACGTCGGGAAAAAAGTTCGAATTCCCAAACGGCGATATTCGTCCTAACGGAACTTTCGCACCTCTTGGATTCTAATTTTTGCTTCTTCTAGATTCAACATTTTTTACGTCAGTGACGCAAATTGTTCGTAAATTGTAAACAAATTGTTGTAAATTGTTGAACGAGAGAAGAATTAATTTCGAAGAGGTGCAAAAATCCCGTGTTACTTCAATGGGCAAAAGTATTTTTTCCAAGATTGTCTTTTGGCGATAGATTAATGATTTTTGGAGCAAACCCGAGTGAAAACTGGGTAAGTAACGGATAGCCTAATGCATATGCGATTTCTGATACATGACGCGGGTCGTTTGGTACACGGCTTCGTCCGAGGCTCGATGCTTCCGTGGGAATTTCAATCTCCGACTGTTTCCCTCGTGATCGTGGCTAATATAGGTCACTGATATAATGCATGCATACATGTATAGCGTTTTAAGTAGCACAGAAAGGATCTCCGTTCTTCTCACAATCAGTGGCGAGGTTAATTAAAGCGGTGTAGACGAGAGGGATGCTTAAACCCAAAATCTACAGTCGACCATTTTTTTCAATCGACCAAAATCGATACTTTTGCACACAATAATATAGTCACAGGTCTGACAAAATGGCATTTTAAATCCACACGCAAATTCCGGCGCGTAGTTAACTTTTCAAGTCAATTTTTCAGTTCCGCATATACGTTTGCATAAAAAAATAATATTTCGTATCAAAGAACGATGGAATCTGCTATAGTCTGTGCATTGAAATGCGTACGAGCGAGCAATATAACCCGTAAATTCTCTTAACCGTAAATTCTCATATATATTTGTTTCTATTTTTCTGGATCAAGTTGGGAAGAAACTCCGGCACCGATAGAGAAATGAGAGTATGAGAAAGACACGTGAATGCGTAGAGAAGGAGGGAAAAAGGCTGAAAAAAGGGAGAGAACGTGACATGATGCGAGAAAAGCGAACAGTCGAAGGGGCGACGATGCGAGCGAGATAGGAATTCATACGTACGGGCTATATGTATGGTATATGAGTATGTATGTATATAAAGAGCATATATACATATATAAAGCGAAAAAGAGAGATAGCACGTCGATGTACACGGGGGTGAAACGTTCGGCGTGCGGTGTACATACCTTCCGCGAGAGTGGAGGCTGGAGTTTGGGGTTGCGTCGGCTTGGTGCGCTGTAGATTTTGCCGCGGCGCCTGGCAGTCCTTTCGCGAAGCCCTAACAAGCAGCCGGCGATCGGGAGGAAGAACGCGAACGGTCTTCCGTGCTGTTTGACGTACATAATACCACGAGAGATACAAAAAGAAAAAACGAGGGAGAAATAACGAGAGGAAGAAATTTGTGGTTTTTCTTCACGCTTGCATTCGGTGTGCGGACTCGAAAAACACTTCGAACGAATTGCCCGTGCGAAAATGATGAAAAAAACAGAATGAGAAAAAAAGTTTTCAAATCCGCGAATCCTTCGATCGAAAATAATGATATTTAAAGTTTCTCCCCACGTCGTTTATCGCGCGAGGCTTTACGGCAGTGAAAAGTTTTATCGCCGATAGTGACGCGACGGTGTGGAAAATCTGCGACACGGAAGTTCCCAAGATCCCGGGTGTTTGGAAACTGTTTACAGCGTGAATTGTTTGCATCCGGTTTCGTGCTATCGCGCGATACTCGTGCTAATTGCAAGTGGGTTGATTCATCGTTCTCTCGTTCTGTTTTTTTTCTCTCATTTTTCATTCTCATCCATTGGCTCGATCGAAAATACGACGATGCGCCCTTAATTTATTTTTTTGATGTCCGACATCGAAAGATTATTTTTCGCTCGTAAAATCGCTGATTCATTGAGATCAATTCGTTGTCGCGGATGGTTGACGAAAAAATAGATTGTCGCGAGAGAACTTTCGCTCGGATCTTCTTCTCCGCACGCAAACTTGGAGGAAACGCTGGCGGGTTTTTTTTTTCATCATAAAATTCGTACGATCTCAATTTGCAGTCTCCGAGCTCCGGTATTGCCTCCGCGGGTCATTATACCGGGTTCGCATGTGAAATAGAACACGATCGAACGAAAAAATACCAGAGGAAAAAAAAACCTCCCTCGACGCCTCGTAACTTGTGTTTCGCTACACACGGAGATTATCCGTGTATTGTTTTATGCGCAAAAGTGAAAAATGAAAAATAAATTCGGGCGGTAACTCCGGTTCGATCTCGGTGAGCTGCGGGAAACGAACGATCCGAATCCCTGGAGTTTGACCGGGAAATAAAAACATCTCGCGAAACTTTTTCCATGATTGATTCGAGAGGGAAACGAAAGTCATGGAATTTTCGTTATTCAAACAGAAATTTTTTACCCCACACCTCGATGACTCGACTCTTTTTGTTTAAACCCGGCAAAACAGCGAGCTACGCTATGGAATTATTTTACCTTCAGAACCATCGAGGCATAAATCTCCGTCAGCGGATTGCAGTTTAAAACTTGTGGTCGTTGAAAAAAAAAAAATCGACGGTATAATTTGATGTATGGTATTTCGGAAGCTGTGGTCCAGGTGCGCAAATGGTCGGAAGTTAAACTCATGCTTCAGTGTTTTCGAACGTGTACTCGCATCTTCCGCGTTCTGATTAACTAACCGCAGATATTCTGGCTCGTAAATTGCAAAGTCTCGAGGTGCTTTTTTTTTTTGAGTTATTGTATTTCGATCGGCATTTAAACGTGAAATCACGTGGTACCAGTGACATTTCGTTATCGTCAATCGTTTGCGAGTTTTCGTGGCATAACCCCAACATTCTTGGTCCATTTTTCGTATCGAAACACTTTCGTCGATTTGCACAAGAGTATATTCGAATCCATGAGTTACGGTATTTATAATTCGGTGAATATTCGCGTCAATTTACACGAGCAATGGTTCAAAACACAGAGTCGCGTCAACGTGTATTAAATACGTTCACATTATATCTTCCGCCATTTTTATTTTCCTCAACATACGTTTCGGGGCATATCCGCGTTACTACTTTTTTTACAATTTTTTTTATCCAACCGTGAGCGACGAGTGTCAGGATTTACACGCGCGTTATCGCTTGTCGGACCGCGCCGAGGACGTGTGTTGCGGGAGGATCGCGAAAACTGAGTTGGTTGAAGGATGCAGGGGTGAAAAAGCGCGAGTTGACGTTGAAGGACCGTGGTTTTATGCCTCGTACGAGGAACTCTGAAATATCGTGGATTATAAAGTTTTAACGGTCATTCGTAAACTAGCGTATGAGCGGCATTCACCTTACGAGCTTCATATATCGTGTACCACGAGATAGCAGGGTGCAATGGTCGTGAAAAAGGGTAGGATGGTGGTCCAATGTACAACGGAGATAAGGAGAGGGTGGGAGAGGGAGAGAGAGAGGAGCTGAGAGCTGTAAGAAGAGATTGAAGCAGTGAAGAGATTAGCAAAACACCACGCTGTGCAGAGTAAAACCTTTTCGTCAGTGCGGAGCTCATTCTGTTTGTTGTTTAGTTTATGAATTTTTTCTCGACATTTTCGATTAATTCTTCAATGTCGGGTTGTACCAAGGGTGTGAAACGTTTTGTCAAAAGGAACTGCTTTTATCGAAATTTACAATCACAATCTCAATGTACAGCGAGTCAAAAAAGTTTCCATATAGAGTCTCCATAATAATTAAAACTGTATGATCTTGCGATTTTGGTGTACACAGTGTACACCCGCAATTTAGCACAGCCATGGAAGTAAAGAATGCGCAAACGACGATTAGTACTTTTATTTTTCCTGAAAAATAAAAAAATCGTTAATTACAATTTTTCGCGTCTCGAAATAATTCCTTAAAATTTTCTAAAGATGTCTTTCGAGTGATGTTACTTTTTCGATTGTTCCAAATATATTTTTCTGCTCTAATTATCATCTGCTCGACAAATGCTGCCTGCAGCACTTGTCTCGGAATCGTATAGAATTTTTTGGGATTACTCAAACGCAGGTGTACGAAAACTTTTTTCGCTCTCAGCATGGACAACTTTTTCCCGCAAGACGGTTAAACCTCCCCTGTAATAAGGGTATTCTCTGAAAATGTTATTACGAATGCGCCTGGAATATACTTTGGCCGAGCATTTTATTCTATTGAATTCTTTATTTTCTTCGGATCTGAAAAACACATTCATAAAATTTTCTTTTATCTTCAGTTTGCGATGATTTTTTATTGATCCTCGATTCACCGGTGTACAAAGCCGACGTGATTTATCGTAAATTCGTGATTTTCATCATTACGATCCATTTTATTCGTGCTGTTCGGTCAATTGATTTGATCTCGTAGATCGTTGATGCACCTGGCAGATCGCGGCAATTTGTTAGCCAGAACAACGAGTAACCCCGAGAGAATAGTGAGTCCTTCATGGAATTTGCGGTATCCTAATCTGGCTTAAATCCGGCCGCACGTTATTCGCGCGTCCCTCTCTGTGTTGGGTTGCACATTTCTACACATGTAACATTAAGTCTGTAGAATGCTGGATAGTGAACTTTGTTGACTCACCCGACAGAACTGAACAGACCGGAGTGTAATTGTCCGAGAGTGTTGCATCGCCCACTCTTCTCCCTCGTTGAGTTAAGGGTGGAATGGCGAAGTCCCGAAAGTGATGCTCCTATATTGTGTTGCATTACCGGAAGTCTGCTGGTACTTCATACCGTAAACGCCGTTCAATCTCCAGCAACAGCGGTGCGGTTATCACGAGTGAAAACGTGACGTTTTGCAGTCCGAAGACTAACAAACGAGAAAAAAAAGCCGAAAAAACAGGTACGTTTTCTAATTTTATCTTCAATAGAAGACGGCATTTTTTTTTAACAATTGTTACATAAAATCCTTCATAAATTTGTCCTCCTGGGGTCGATCGTCGAAGGTACCATTTACAATGGTCGCAAAAATGGAGACGAGAATAATGAGAGTTCTACGACGAACGCAGGAATGTTTTTATCGCTCGTACGAGCTGGAAATAAAATGACGTATCAGAGTGAGGGTTCGGTTATAAAATCAGAGAGCATGAAAAAAAAAAATCACTATACTCCAAACTACGCCATTACTCATAAATGTTCTTTCCCTTATATATACGAGAATTGCTCACTTCCCACAGTCCATGTATCAAAGCTCGTGAGGGTTCCGGTTTCGAGTAAAAAAAAAATCGTTCTTCGTCAACGTTGCGCGAGGCTTCCGCAAAGTTGCTCCTTCGGAGGATCTCGCCTTCTTTCCCCAAGATTGCTTCGTAAAATTGAAATACATCGCGGACAAATTTATCGACAAACTTTTTTTTCATACCCCATTTTTTATTTCGCAATATCGCGCGTCACAGATGTGATCTCCGATGCTATATACACAATTTAGACTTTGACCGTACGACTTTGAGAATCAAAGGAATCTCGATGAAGAGTCGTTGCTTTTTTTCTCTCTCTCACGATTGTCTTGATAATTGCGCTTCCCGCACTTCCGCCTCGTGTGCTAATTAGTACAATTTGGATGATTAGAGCGTGACCAATGCCATAACGAATGGATATAACGCTGATTTACATTATACGATAATAGGCCGATACCCTCCGCCCTTACCTCACCAACGTTTCCGATGTTCCGGCAGAATGCAGGTAATCAGGCTTGTAATACCTCTCTGGCACTGTACGTGCGTGCGACTCGAGCAGATGCGACTGCACGAGTGGATTATCCACGTCTGCATGAATTCGATGCTCGACTCTCGCACTTTCTCTCTCCCTCTCTCTCTCTCTCTCTCTCTCACACACCCTCTTAGTGAGTATACATTAACGTTATCGTACTGTACATGTATGTACACGTGCATCTATGTATATACAAATATATCCGAAATAGCAGTTAGGTGTGACGTGGTTATTCGATACACGTGGAAGGATCGCTAGCTTTTGCGTCAGAATATACGGCGAATGATCATGGATAACCCTGCATTGCATTACCGCCGTTTTCTGCCTTGCCAGTGCGCGTACGTACGTTTATACATGTATCTATACATACATTTGTGTTTGTCCGAGTCCATCTTGACGCTTGGCTACTTCGATCATTTGGTAAATGCCATGAAATTGCAATTTAATTGGAAATAGCCTCACCATGTCATTGTACTCTCGCTCTCCATCCATTACTCGGTCCATGTATGCATCTGTCGGTACGTGCGAATCATCGTCATTCTTCCCCCGATGATGGAATTAAAATGGCGCTCGCGGCCTAATTGAATTTGGTTGTTTAGTTCTTCGGACGCGATTTTCACGAGGCGATGTAGGAAATCTTCGTTACAGACTTGGTGGAAAACCAAAAAAAAGCCTGAGATTTTACGGATTTTTTTTTTGCCGAAAAGTGTATTGATAGATGCATTTATGATCTCAGCGTGAATGGAACTGTCGAGACTCCCCATGGGGCCGCAGTTCGTTAATTTGGGGAATGAAAATGTTCTTCGGACGGAAGGAACTGCGCGTTTGCACTTTGCGATTTTCTGCTGAAAGGCGGATTTTTTTGCAGTTTTTGGCAGGTTTTTTTACCTCATTTTCGTCATTATAAGTTGATTAAATCGATTTCCAATGGATCGGTTTAATCGTTCGCTTTGCCTTTGAAGCTTTTTGGTGGATGAGAGGATAGATGGATATGGCAGAGGTGGAGATAAAAAAGGACGGAGAAAGGGCAAGAGCTGCCGAATCACATCGAGATCATTCGGGTCGTTCGAAAATTGGCCTCTGGCCAAGTTTTCCAATTGAATGTACGAGGCCAGAGCGCCTTTTCTTATCTTTGCAAAACGAGCGTAAAATGCCCTTCGAATTTCGCATCAGCTTCTTGCTAAAGACTAATGCGATTATCGAACTTGCTTGGCTCGGACTTGTATATACATGTATCAATATATCTGTGTGTATGTACATGTATACATATGCTCACAAACGCCCGTGGCTCTGCCCACGATTTCATATTTTCATTAACACATTATCGAAAAAGTCGATTTTCACATTTGGAACATTGGATGACACATACGAAATATGTGTCATTGATTTTTGTGGACGAGAGTTGCGCCAATTAAACACGGCAATATACGTCAAGCCATTAGTTTTGGGATAAAAATAATTCATCTCGATAATGCGGGAACGAAAGAAATCGATCCAAAATTTGCCCAAAATTTCGAGCTCTCATTTACATTCCCTATAATACGGATTAAATCGAATCGGCAGTACGAGAATAGGTAGCTTTTACCGCATTACCACTTGAATCGTTTCCCCTCATCAAATCCGACCGAATTTATCCATGACAAACCTTTTTTTTGCCTCGTAATAACGGTGTAGAATTATTCGAGGGGCGTTTCATCGATTTTGATCTATGAAATATTTATTAGGTAAACACGATCAATGGAAATTCACAACTGCGGGAAAAGTAACGCAGATGTATGCTTTGACAAAGTGGAAATAGAGGGAAATCTTTGCCGATATAAAAAAAAAAGTTCAAAACGTTTCATTTTACGAAAATTGACAAGGAAACTTTTTTTCATTGTTTTTTTTTCGATATTTATCTTACTACGCTAGCATCACCGAATGATGAAGGGTTTATTTCAACAGTTAAAATATTAAATACTCGGAAGAATAAAAACTGAGAATACAATACATTTTTTTAAAAAGATCCAAACTTGGTTTGCACTCGGGCACTTGTGCAATTTTTGAAATTATATTATTAAATCATGCGATTTCATTATTCAACTATTCGATTGGCAGCAAAATATTTCATGCCGCAATTATTTTACGATTTTCCGAATGAGATGATCAATTTATAATGAATATTTGATTTTTTTTTTCTCATTCGTCACGTTGATTACCGTGCAAATATTTACCAGCCATGTTGTTATATCGCACGCTGCTATCGGGGAAATTTTCTCTTTCAACACTCGCTGAAGGTCCACTTTTTCAACGTTGATGAACTTTTCACTCACTTGGTCATGTATCTCGCGCTGAACGGCTGTACATTTAAGTTGATTTATGGCTGTATTTAAGGGGTTGAAATGTTAATTCATCGTTAAAAAATCGCCTGCACGTTCATCAACATCTAATGGATCAAGTTACGAAATAATCAATAATTTAGTCGACAAACAGGCGTTGCAAGTAGTTTCCAAAAAGCCTCATTATTAGGGGGTACTCCAAAATGTCCTGTACATATATTTAACTATTTTGGGAGTAGAATGTGCGGGACGTTATGAAATTAATTCTCTCCCATAAAGCGGGATTTATTACTCATAACGTCATAATTTTTCTAGAGAATATACGCACGCTCTTTTAAATGTGTGTCAAGAGTATTCGTGACGATCATTGTTATTGCAACGATTGAAACAGTTGGACGCAATGTTTTTAGGGTTGAAAAAATAAATTTTGAATTTTTTCGAAATTTATTTGATTTTTTTTCGTAATGGAAGCGTTACATTATGTATGAAACAGAAGCTTTCTCACGAGCTCGCCCGTAAAAGCATCCTGGCAGGTTATACGATCCACCGTTTTCCGTTTACTCAGCAATTTTTCCACGAGAGCCAAGTCATAGATAAGCTTTTTGAGCTTGGCGACGACGCTCCTATGTACCCTTTGCTCTTTTTGTCTCGGCCAATCCCGGTCCTTGAAGCGAAGAAAATACGAAGAAAATACTTTTTTCTCTCTGATCAAACCTACCTTCTTTTTGACGTGCGTCCCTTCACCTCGAACTCTTCCCGTAAGGAAGTTGTGAAAATGTTGTTTCTCGTCGACTGATTAAAGTTTTTCCAACGTTTAAAATCAACCTACGAAATATAATAAAATAAAAAAAATGACAAACAATATCCACATAAAAAGATGTTTTACGAAAAAAAAACAGGGTACATAATTTCAAGTCTATAGTTTTTTTTCCTGTGACAAATATTTATTTTAATGAATAAAAGCATATGTAACGATTCGCTGGACAAGAAATCGTTTACACAATTGTTCAACGAGAAATTTCGTCGTTTAAAACAGCGAGAGATAAATTCGATTTCCAAAGTACAATTTTTTTCGTTTCTGCCAGAGATTTATCGAGCACAGGTAAAGCGTGTGAACCGCTTGATGAGGGCAGATTCATGCGCGTGTGTGTGAGTGACGTATCCAGCGAAAAATGACCGCACGAATGATTCGTTCTAGTCATTCTTTCGTTCATCGTTTGATGGTCACGTGAGCACACAACGAAACGAATCTCTCGTGCTCGTTGCTTCCTGTCGATCGTTCTTTTTATCATCCAATCTAATTAACGCCTGGATACTTCGGAAATTTTGGTTTTTTTGAAACAAAACATCTCCGCACATAGGAATAACAAATTTGAGTGAATTTTCGATAACGAGCGTCGAAACGAAAATTGAATTTCGTCGCTGCAAAAATACGTGCGGTTAACAACTTTATGCACTTTTGATGCAACGTGCATTGTTTCTGAAACGTCAATATTGGGTCGAGTTTTTCGTTTCGCTTCGTTTCTCGGCAAATTCCGTTTTCAAGCGCCAATAATTCGAGTTCGGACGAAAAGATTTTCGATCTTCAGCCTCTCTTGGTTCGTATCTCGGCTGGACCTCCTGACTTGGAGCAGCGCAGCATTTTACAACCGGGCGTTCTTAAAATTCTGGTAATGCTGTAAAACTTTTGAGTGAGGATTTGTCGAATTTATTTTTTTTCTCCCTCAACTTTTCTCGACGTGGATCATGCACTTTGCTCCTTTCCTGCTTTAAATCGCGATGCCGGGTAATACTGATGATTGTGTTTTTTTTTATTCCGCCGGTAAAATTAGTTCTTCCGCTCCTGCGGAACGTTTTTCGCTGTTGCGAGGATTCCGAGCTGTATAAGAAGTTTTTGCAAAGTTCTCGAGAGGAAAGCTCCGGACGACGGCGGATGGAATAAAATGAAGTTTCGTGCTTCAACGAAATGCTGAAAAAGCGAGGCTTATAAAACAACCATGGCGGATGAAAATAAATATTTAAAACAAACACACATTTTTTTCCTGATAATTCAATATTTATATTAAAAAACAAGAAAACAAATGTGATTTTTCGCAAGATAAAGTACAGAGATATCGAGGGAAAAATTTGCCACATCTGCCCCGAAAATTCGATACCGTCTAAATTATTTTTCATTTTCTTCGGTCAAATGGAGCAAAGCTAGTCGAGCGTATCAAAGATTTAAGGGAGGAAAAAAGATACTTTGGATGGAAAGAAAAACTGGGGAAATGAGAATGGAACGCATTATATGGTTTGATCGGAGGAAGTTTCGTTGGATTTGCTTTGCGATTAATTGCATATGGAACTTTGCGGTATCGTGGTGACTGAAAATTCATGCAGCGTATGTGGCTTCGAGGGTAAAAGCTGTAGGAGACGAAAGTACATCCAAAGGGGTAGTTGGATGGTGGATGAAAGACGAAGAGATAATGGCGTGGGTGGACGGAAGGAAGGAAGGAAGTAAGAGGGAAAGAGAGAGAGAGAGAGAGAGGGTGCGAAAGGGAGACCGAGCGAGGGGTTGAATAACGTTATAGAGAAATATGAAGCGGAGAAGAGAAAAAAAAAATGAAGAAATGTTATAAGTTGGTGAAGATCGAGCGTGGTTTGCGTCCTTCCTATTTTTCTCAGTTTGCTACTCTTTCTTCGTGCCTTTCTTACACTTTTACCGCTGGCTATCCATCTTCGGAATTTCCTTTCTGTTCTATTTTTATTTCTTCGTGCTTTTTACACAAACCCTCTCTTTTCCTCTCTGCTCTCGCTTTGACCCATCTTTGAACGTTTCTTTCATTTTATCTGTGCTTACTGTGCGCCACAGTTGTTTATATATATAAGTGAATATCTTAAGCATGAAAGGATACGCCGGTGCTCAAGGAGGCGATTAACAAAATCATTTTATCGACAAAGCAAATCTCTCTGGGTATCACGATAAAATAATACAATAATAACGAGTAATATTTCTTTTGATTATTTTTGAACGGATCTTTGTTATTTCACATATTTGTTCCCTCCGTCGGATTATTCGAAACGATATATTCTCAGTAATATTTGTTGAATACTCACCGTGGATGAAAGTGCATGAAAATTGTTTTATAAACGCCATACACGATCTCCCACTGACAATTTCGCAGCTCGCTCCGTCTTCAATATTTCCTAAAAGCAAATAAAGAACGGGCATCCGGTAGAGCGAAAAAAGACCCTCGAAGAACTTCGCAAAAACGTGAAAAATTGTTTTTCGATGGGATGAACAAAACAGCTCGAGGGGGTTTCTTTCATCGAAATAATGTGTGGAAGATCGTTCATTTCGATTGAAAATTCTCAGGTGTTTATACGCATTATACGCTGTTGTATTTCGTGTACCGAGACCGTACAGAGATCACGCGAATGAGGGGTGGAGAACAGGTGAAATTGTTTTCACGTCGACGCTCGATTTTGTGGATAGCCATGCTCTCGAATCCGGAACATGATGGTGTAAAGAGAGAGAAAGGTATGCAGAAAGAGAGTGAGAATCGCAATTGCTCCGCCACGCTTGAAGTAATATAACTCTCTCTTTCTCTCTCTCTCTCTCTCTCTTTATCTCCTTCCCCCTCCGCCCAACTTTGTATCCCTAAAGGGTTGCTGGGGTGCTCGTTTAAGTTGGCAGTGTTTACCGCATTGCGAGATTATATCGTGGTTTATAGTGCACTGCAGCGAATGTTTAATGGAGTGATACAATGGTTGGTAGCAACACAGGGCATGTGAAGTGGGTACGATACATATATTATGTACCCATGTATCGAATCACACGTGTATCGTATAAATTTGTTATTGTATTTGGACCGGTGAATTATGTAACAACAAATTCTCATTGGTTCGCGTGTCAACTCGTGTGGTACATGCACTTTCCTCTGCTCCTCTCTCTCGCTTGTTGTACATTATATACCCCCCCAATTTGACTTTCAAGTACCACGAATTTACCGCCAGCTGGATGGCTAACCATCGTTCTGTAGCTTTTCAGGCTTCAGTACCGCAAAAAATCCTTAAGGGGAACCTTAAGTTCGAGCCATTTTTTTTTTTTTTCGTTATCAACTATAGTTCGAGTCAAAAGTTCGTTCAAGCTCTCTCTCATCATCGGGGATTGTGGGAACTTGGTATTCGAGGATAAAGAGTTCGCGACGTATCGATGATATACAGTGGCCAATAAGTCAAAGCTCTCCAGTTTCGTAAATGCCGCTTGCTCGCGTACTATTACTCTTTCCCAGCGAATCACATCAAGCACTGTGGGAATAGACCGTTTAGCGGTCAAGCAAGATTATTCCGCAAAACGAAATATCGGTTTATCGATTATTCCTCGTTACATAGCCCAAGGGTTTCTCCAAGGGGAGTATGCATATAGATACCATCTAACGGAGTATATCACGCTGTGGGATTGAATGGCGAACAAGAAATTTCCTCGCGTTGGTTCGTCCCTCTATTTCGTTGGCCGTTCAATCGCCGATTTCAATCTACCGTCGTTTTATATTCCGATCGCGGCGAGTGAGTAAAAATTGTCAAATGAAATGGACGTTCGTTAATTGGCGCATTTTAACCTTTAGATGGCAATGAGAAATGGGAAATCGTTTGTGCAGGTTGAAGAGTAGCCGGCGGGGGAAGCTGGGTGAGGGTTTATTCGGGAGACGATCGTTTGTGAAAAAAACGCCGAGAGGAGCACAGGGGAAAAGGAGATGAGCAGACGCGGAGAGATACAGCGCTAACAGTGTGGAAGATGAGAGAGAAGGGAAACGATAAATTGTTGTGGGCGTTGTGTTGTATTAGGGCGAGAATCTATAACTCACAGAGGGTTGAAAGAGGAGAAGGAAGGGTTCAAAAGCTACTCGGCAATATTGGCGTCCAACCGCGAAGTACCGCGTCTGAAACGCTTCGATATGCTAGAGTCGGTTGCCTTCGTTTGCAATTGCATTCGCGATTGCATCGCAAGGGATGCGAGAGAAAGACGCAATGAGGGAAACAGATGGGGGGTGAAGTGGCCGGGGTGATATAGAGCCTTCGATTTCTCGAAAGGACGCAGAGAGATAGGAATCTAGTTGCGCGAGTGCGATATTGCATGGAGCACAGGGAAATCACCAGCTTCGATATTATATTGGCGAGCGGAGAAACCTTAATATATATTTCAAATTACGATTATTTTGCGCCAAGGTAGAACAAAAAACACTGGTTATTCAATGGTGGAAAAAAAAATTTGAAACGTGATATTCGATGCAAGAGGCGATGCCAGTACTCCCTCATTAGGAAATTCATGTCAATTACCGAAACGGAAATGTGGATAATTTTGTGTTGCCCAATGGGGTGTAAGAGGTTTTTATAAATATTAATCGAATCTCGAATTTTATGGGACGAGGATGTTTGCTTCGAGGCAGCCCAACATGTTTTATGGCACCTTCATTTTGCAAAAAAAACTTTGAAAAACAATCACAAACTCAAAAACGATGAGAAACACGAAAAAAAGCTCCCTTCCTGAGGCAAAGTCGCGTGGAGGAGCAAAATTGTCGCGAATGTGCGAAAAAAAGGGGCTGGTAAACGTGGGGGTTCTGCTGTACCAATACTTCCTTCTGAAGTATATAAAAAAAAGTATATTCGGGATATATGTCGCCAATTGCGCTATTTTTCTTGTACGTATACTTCCATGGGATCATAGAAGACTTTCCTTATTACGTTTTTCTCTATACAGTCCTGCCTGCTTTTTAGAAACGTCGATCGAAGTTGGCATGCAATTTCGCGGTTCCATAACTCGCCTGGTCATTTTTCACGCTCTCTTCCTTGCCAGAAGCATCGCTGTGTCTCGGTTTTCTTCTTCGCCACTTTGAACGAGAGGTCCCTCTGTTGAACACGAAACAAGAGAAATCTTTCGGAAAAATACTACATCGAATTGGTCACACTGGTTGCACTTTCCAGGCACGTCATTACTGATTTCTCGTACACGAACTCTCCAAAACTTATCTGTATTCATGTAGATCGTTATGTATTTTTATTTTAGTGCGAATAGCGCGACTGTAAACGTCGGAAAATAATCATTCCAAAACACGACGGAAAAAAAGAAACAAACGCCTTTTTCGAAATTTCCAGAGTGGCGGTTACGCCTGAAACGAAATTGCGGACAGAATTTCTCGAAACCTCGATAAGTTTCGCCTTGACAGTCAAGCAGCGCAAGTGGTTTTTTGTACATCACTTTGTACATCATACTCACCTCTTTCAGCTACAAGTTATTCCTTCGTGAATCGTCAAGGAGTTGAATTTGCGAAAACTCCATAAAACAGCATGCTCAGTTAGATTCGGGTGGCTTTTGCTTTTTTCTCGAGCCGCCGATTTCTCAAAAAATGGTAATCGCCCTCGATCTTTTGAATTTTCTTCCCCTTTCATCGTCGCCTGTATGCTTTCTCCCATCCTTCTCCATTTTCGACCTACCTTTCATTTGCCACTGAGCGAGCGAAAGATTTAATCGACGAGATACAGAACGATTTAATGCGGTTTTCCTCTCTTTCCCTCATCGCCGCCCCCTCTCTCTCTCGCTCTCTATATGTACACCATCGCATTTCCGCCATTACAGCGCGGTGTACGCTTTCGCTACTGGCAAAGACACCGATATCGCGATTGAAGATTAAGCATCTTCTCGATGGTTTTCTCCCATCATTTCCTCTTATTCTTCGCGAACGGAGACAATTTTCCTGCCATGGTGTCCTCGTCGTTTTCGTCCTGCTGTCGCTCTCTCGTCGTTGCCATATTTTCTCTTATTCCAAAGGACTCTTCGGCAAAACTCGTCTTTCATCCCATCCTGAAAAATCCTTCCAATCTCTTCTCCATTTTCCCGTCGCTGCGACTTTCACCACGTTGTTTTCCCCGTCTTTTTTTTTTATCTCACTCGCGTATATATTTCTCTCCCTCCGTCTCGCTCTCTCTCCTCGTCTTTTCTTTTACATGACTTTGTTTTCTTCCTCTTGATGCGAAAGTTTTCGCACGAAAGTTTTCGAGTTTTCTGCCGCTGGCGCGTTCTTGTTCTGGTGCATCGGGAGAGCTTTTGGTTCGATGCTCAAAAGTTGTCTCTTTTAGTCATCGAAAAAGGTTTCCACGTTCGGGCGTGTACCAGGAGCTGGAGAGAGAAAAAGAGAAGTGAAAAGACAGAGAGAGAGAGAGAGAGAGAGAGAGAGAGAGAGAGAGACAGAGGTAGCATAGGGCAGATTTTAAGTGAAAAATAATGAAATTACCGTAAAGCCCTACTTTTGTAAAATAAAAAAAGGATTTAAGAGGGTGAGAGTTACGTTCCTCGCTTATTAGCCGCAAAAGAACCATCTTCGTGTTGTAATACAAATTGCTTTTCCCCTCGTTGCCGAAAATAGGCGAAAATGAAATTTCCAATCGTTCATTTGGTTCGATGGTTCGCAAATTTGATGGGGATTTTATAGATAAATACATTCAAAGACCGGAAGTGGGGTCGGAGAGAAGGACGAGGGAATGTTTCGTGAGGGAGACTGTCCACTGCTGGCATTCGAGAAATTCTTAACTCGCTATGCATATACGTACACGAATGCTGCGAAGATATTCCGCCATCTTGAATTCAAATGCCTAGCGGCATAATTCATGATGTCCTCCGGTCACATTTCCGAAGCGAAGGTCAAGCAAATTGTTCGCCATATATTTCGGAATCTGCAGCAATTTATCGTGGTGTCCAGCAGCTGCTGATTTTTTCTTTTTTTTTTTCAAAGGTCCGCCCGATTATATTTTTCAGCCCCTAGCGGCATATTTGTTTTGAAGTTAAATTGGTCCAGTATCAGCACCTCCCTCTAGCCCGAATTTGCCCAATTTCAACATTCGATCGACGAGGTGCGTCGAACTTTGAAATTCAATTAAATTTTTCTACTCGTTTTTCGAATAATTCAATTATTCACATCAAAAGGTGAAACGATGCTGCAAAAAGATTGTTACATGCGTTTTATAGAAAAAAACATCTCTCCAAAGGTTCTGAAGTTTAATTGAACGCCTTTGCCAACAGAAGCGTGTTATTAAAATGAAAATTACGCGATAAAAGGGAAAAGCATGTTTTATACAGCAAAAATGAGTACTATTAATAATTATATTAATATTATTATCATGTTTCGTAAACTCGCGCCAGGGTCCATCATTTTCAGCCAATCTGCATGCGTACATGCTGCACTTTGAATATTTCGCTGGCAAAATTAATGGAAGCAGCACGAGAAAAAAAATATGAACGTAGAAAACAAAAAAATGATGACAATCGGAACAATCTGATGTAAAATGCCTTTGTTCCTATATATCATAGCAATATTCGGAATTTGCTCCAATAATGCGTTATTCGATCGTCGGAAAATTCAAATAATGAAGTGACGAGAGAAGGCCGGTGTATGATATGCATTGCACTCACCATATGCCTATTTGTCGAAATTAAATGCATCACGAGTCGTGTCAAAGACATACTGTACAGAATTTTCGACATACCATGTTGAATTTTGAAATGGTCATGCGTGAATGATTTTTTTTAAGAATAACCAAACAGCCAATAATAATTATCGAAAAAGCAAAATAGCAATGGATGTTCGCTTTTTTCGAAATTCCCAACGGAATTCATCAAACGCATTGCACTTTGTCGATGCGCGTGAAGGAAAAAATCGACATAAATTTCATATCTGTTAGCACTATGAGGGAGCGGTGAAAGATCGAAGGTTGCGAGAATCATGTGTAAAAATAATGAACGGAACGTAATAAGATTTCGCTTTAATGAAATCGGCTTGGATCGCATCGTAATTTCGTTTCAACTTGCGCAACTCACAGCTGCTGGCTCATAAGGATGCAATTATTTTAATTAATCCAAATTTAATGAAGCCGAGTGCTCGCGAACTACAATGTTTCATCGTCGAAAGAGAAATGTTGTTTTCCTCGGAGTTTTGTTATTTTACGTTTTTTTTTCGTTGGGGAAACCTCGCACGAAATTTTTCCAGTAAATCTGACGCATGATCCAGCTTAATTCTTTTGACGGATTGGAATCTTTTTCATTTTCTTTTGCAACAGAGTACTTGTTTGCGATGGTTGCGGCAGAGTACGATTTGTTCTTTGACGTTACGAGCGTCGCATGCAACTCATCAAATTTATATTTTTCGTCTTTGACGTTTCGAAACATGTGGCACACTGGCGGTTTGGATTTCAATCGAAATTCTACCGGTGATTGGTTTTTCTTTCAAAAATTCCGTGAAAATACATCCCTCATTGAGAGACTTTCCATTACTAGTAAAAGTGGTATTACTCTTCAATTACGAGATGCAATTAATCGAGTTTTGCTCAACGAACACAAGGTTTTCCCGGTATCTTTTGCGCAAGTGAAAGGCAATAAAAAAATTCGAGGCTAATTATTTTTGCTCCCTTACGAAAAAACATCGTTTGAAAACTTTCATTCAAAGAGAAAAACGGTAAATCTTTGAGTATAAAAGACGGAAGCAAATGGCTGTCATTTTGAAATAAATTTGAACAAATCGAACGTTTTTACTTCAAGATGTGTACCGGATTGATGAATGCATGTCTGCAACATCCACGAAAAAATGTGAATTTTTTCAAATTCCCAGCTATTGACCAAAACGTTCGAAAAAATCTATGAATCGCAAGACGCGTAGTTTATTTTAAAAACAATTTCCTCGATTTTGGCTCCGGCGAATGGCACACCGTGGTCAAAAATTTCATTCACGATCGGCAAAGACTGACATACCGTCTGTCCGAATCGTAATGCGGAACGTCACATATGTATTTCCATAATTAAACATTTGGAGTGAGTGCAAACGTGTACGCAAGCCGCCACGGTGCATGAATATAAGTATATTGGAAACGTCACTCGCTCATCAGGGGTTTTTATTTTTGACGGATTCCCACAGGGAAATACGAGGTTTTTGTGGCGAATATTTAAAGCAGGCCTCCAGCATTTTATTGAGTTATAGATGCACACGTCAGATTATATGTGCACACGCGTAGTATGTGACTTTATTTCGCACGTGTAGAGAAATGTGATAAAAACGAGATGGGAATTAAAATTTCGCAAGTGCACCTGCATGTACATAGTTCATCGTTTATTCTCTGTTCCTTTTTTCCAGCATCCCTGTACGTGTTTCACGCTCACAGTCGATGTCATATCATGTCCACAGAGAATGACACGTTCTCAGGCGTAAAAGAGCGAATGCAAATATATATGAACGTACATACAGCATCGGTACGTGATATATTTCGATGTCTCGTCAGCACGGATGTAAAACAAAACAAAAAAAACCCTTCTGCTCAGTTTGCACTCGAGAATTATTTATAAACCGCGGTGAAGAGGAGATCGGGACGACTCTGCGTATATTGTCCTAAGAAAAACCTAGCGAGCTCTTGAAGCGCGCGGAAAAATGAAAAAAAAAAAGGAATCGAACGTCGGATTCGAAAAAACGGGGAGGCAAATAAAAAGCGGAAATCAGATCGGATGCCGGTAGATATATGTCTCGTTAGGAAATGCGGAGCCGCGTTCGTTCTCGGGAGAATCGAAAAAGTTGGAAAGGTTTTTCAATCGAACCGATTCTCGAGGGCGGATACTCGTTAGCGCGGGGTGTCCTGGCGTTCTCTGACCCTGCGGAAGTGCGGTATATATGCGCTGGACACCCTCTGTCACCGAATGGACGAAGAGTTATCGTATGAAGTACGTGACAATTCTTGTCCCATTGAAGTTAAATAGACATTTCTGGATCGCGAATGAAATATCGGAAATCTCCGACGTATGACGGAGCAGAAACGCACGAGCTCAATTACGGGAGAACAAGCCTTCATAATTGAAAAAAAACCGACATTTTTCGGTGTCTCGTATTACGCAGAAATGTAGGCCGGGGTAACAAAAATCGGACCTGGGAAATCCGTCTGGATATCATCGTTAAAAGTGGTGCTGTGTGCAAAAGTTATATATCGGGTTCGAAAAAAAAACTTTGTTCCAAAGGAAAGAAAAAAAAAGTAGACCGAGCGTCGATCACGTAATTTCTTTTTACACATAG
Organism: Heteropelma amictum; assembly: GCA_959613375.1. Classification (NCBI taxonomy): domain Eukaryota; kingdom Metazoa; phylum Arthropoda; class Insecta; order Hymenoptera; family Ichneumonidae; genus Heteropelma; species Heteropelma amictum. Next base: position 8,027,591 of record OY390720.1, on the reverse strand, counting down.
CAGTTTTTTGTCAGCAAAATTTGTTGACTCATTGAAGAAAAAAAACATTAAAAACTTGGTTTTTTTACGGTAAAGGGTGTCCTGCAGCATCTTTGTTCTCTCGCATTTCATGTAAGATTGATCAACGCTGATTGTGGATTGAATAAAATGATCTCTTTGCATCGAAAAATGTTGCACACACGATTTAACGATTGTTAATGGCACGTGGAATAACTGCAGTCCTTTTGTACGTCGGATGAAACTCGAACGCAGGAATCCAGAGGTACAGCAGTTGTGATACGTGTACGACATTCCCTGCTCGCCCAGCAAGCATTTACGGCGTTGACGAGGAGAACGTTTGCGACGAATTTCTCGTACGTCGTCAGCGGGGAGCCTCATCCTCGTCTTGCCTCAGAGGGTAAAAGCCGGTGAGCGGCGTGCTCGCACAACCGCTTTAACCCTCTAATTACCCACTCGGCCTAATTGCCCGCTTGGGAAAGTGAGTCGTAGGTATTCGTCGTACCATACGTATGTATACACGCATGCATATACTATATATATGTATGTACATATATTTGTGTATATGCATACAAAAATCCTTGGAATATAAGGGCTTTTGGTACAAAATTGGTCCGAGATGTGTACACACGAGGAAGGCGAGAAGAAAAGCAAAAAAGGCTCGAGATAACGAACATGTAAATGAGCTTTCCGCGTTTTCAATAATTGCTGCTAATGAACGGGAGGTCTGTGCTGAATATTCGGAGATAAATTGCTCCTCACCGCTCTATTGAAATTCCTTACAATCCCTTATATTATCCGTTCACTCGGTCGTTTCGTGAAGACGAGTAATTCTCGAGTGATCTTCCGCTTTGGTCCATTCTTACATGCCCGAGAAATAATTAAAACACTGTAATGAGGAATTCATCTTTCTTCGCTGTTTCTTGACGGAATCGAGATATAAATTCGAGATAATAATTTTAACGCACGAGAAATGAATTTTCTTCTCGTGCATCCGGACAGGCAATTTTGCTTTTACGACAATGTAGTTCGTTCAAAGTTAAATTGTACAAAACGCTAAGGAATTATGTAACTGAATTATTTCAAATAACTGATTTAGTTATTTTAAATATCAGTGGTAAAGTCCCAACGAACGTACTGTACATTATTTTGTACAGAATATTCGTTTTTTGGACAAACTTTTGGTGCCCTGGGTTTTATGCCACTCTGATATTTGGAAAATGTACATGAATCTTTACGAAAAACTGTCATTTTTCACAATTTTTCAACGTGCATAATTTGAACTGCGTATAGAACTCGTCTCTTATCGCATGTCAATTTTGTTTTTTTCTCACTGTTCCTCGTTCTCTCGTTCTTTGAAAAGGATAAAAACGCGCCATCTCGTGTGCTGCAAGAGACAAAATATAAATCGGAGAACGACCTGATGTAAGAAACAATTATTTTTCTTCACAGAAGCGAGAGATACTAATATAGCCGCTGGTAATAAGAATCTCGCGACAATAGCGTGTTTTTTGGAGAATGGAGGCTTTAACAAATATCGAAATACACAAGAGGCAGAGGAAAAAACAATTTGAAATTCGTCGGGAAATTAAGAGTGTTTTTTTTTTTCACGGAGCCTTCATCTTTCAATCATTCAAATACCCCATACAATTTTTCCAAAGAACTGTCTCATAGACGTGTAATATATCTTCAATAAATTTTCATTGTTATCGTTTTTTCAAAAAAAAAACAAATCGTCATACATTTCTAATTGAAATCATTGACGCAAAAGGGTAGTCACAGCAAAAGGAAATATCGTAAAATAAAATCCACAGAGACACAGTGATTCTGTTCTTTTTTCTCACGTGTGCTCGCAAAGTTTGCTTTTCTTTTTTTCACTAAAAAAAATCGATCCCATGCTCAAGAGTTGATTCCTCGTGAGCTTGAGGGTTTCTCTCGATAAAAGATCACGCGGTGAGATCCCATCTTCGATCACGAGATGATTTCGGGTGTAGCTTGAAATCCCAAAAGAAATCTAGTCCTTGTTCTCACGTCACGAAACGTTTGCGGACATCCATTTGCGAGAGCATTATTCCCATGCTGATCGATCGTACGCTCGATCAACAGGAGGGATTCTGTCTCGAGATTGACGCGACCGGAAAGTTATCACAGAAACCTCTCACAGGAGGCAGAAATATCTCGTAATTCATCGATTGCCGATAAGCGTAAATCATCGACGGTAAAAATGGCCTCAAACTCCGTACATTTTTCGATTCATTCATCCATTTCGTAAAATGAGTGAAAAAAAAACAATCGTCGGAAAAACAATAACTCTCGTCCTTTTTTTCACGAAAAAACAAATGGCGTATCATACCTCCACGATTCGAACCGCGCGTTTCTCTAAAAAACGACATCCCGCGTGGCAATTTTCCGTTTCGAACGTGTGATCTTACGAAAGTCTGATAAATTTTGCGCGGTTATCACGCAGGTACTTTCATTAACTCGCGGCATATTCGAGCGTTGAGAATATTTCGCGAAATGCGATATTAATAATTCCGGGAGTTTGCAGGAATGTGAGGTAATGCAAAGGGGGTGTAGAATACAGAGACGAAGGTTGGGAGATAATGGGTGAGAAGAGAGAACGACGGAAGGTTGAATACGATAACTGGGACGAGAGAGATCATCCACGTGCAATTTTGTAAAAAAATATATATATACATGCATGTGTGTGTGTGCAAAAAAACTTTCCATCCTGGTCTCTTTACACGCTAAAGGACAACGGGCGTCGACGTTGTTCACGTTTCTCGTTCTTCCGGCTCGACGACGAAGAGCATTCTTTTTCTATTATTATTACTTTTTTTTTGCCTCGTTCTCCAGCATCTCTTCCGCCTTCTGACTCTTTTTACTCCATGCACCCCGGCGTATATACGGCGATGCAAGATTTTACCATGCAGAACGAAGCAGAACAGAACGATAATTAATTATAATTTAAATAATCGTTACTCATGTATCGAAAGTTGCCCGTCAAGTAAACTGACGTTCGTCGTACCGATAATAGTGTTTTTTTTGCATTCTTCACGTAATTATAAAAATAACGGAAGCAACATGGAAAAATCATGAATGATGATAAACATGTTGTATTTCGCGATTTACTCAGTTTCCTGCTTTTTTCTTGCTTGTACAAAAAGTTTTACACCGCGACGAACGTTGCA
>OY390720.1:7879683-8024203 GCA_959613375.1 Heteropelma amictum | reverse complement strand
CCCGGTTTATTCGAGGTCCCGTGTATGTGCCACATTGAGATCCCTGCCTATCCATGCTTTTTCATTCTTCATATCCGGCTGCCTGCCCCTGTGGATTCACTTTTCTCTCGTTTCTCCACACTGCAACGTTATACGGTTATACGGGTGGTGTTTCACAACTATTTTGTCAGAAAAAAAAACGAGCCAAGGGAAGAGGAAAGCTCCCGAAAAACGACGTAGACATAACTGCGGATAATCCGAAAGATTATTTCGAAATTAAAGAAAAAAAGTGAAACTTGGTTAAAAGTGATGGTCCACGGTTTTCTTGAATAACGTTCGGATAAATAACTGTAATGAACAAAAATCAACGGCTCTTGGAAATCGGATGAAAATTTAATGAAAAATAGAGTCTATCCTCTTTATTTTCTGCGATTTCAGCGAGAAAATCCTCGGGGTGGTATCCCGAAAAATTCGTCCGTTGTGATGAAATTTGATGAGTTTCGGTGACTTCCGGTTCTTTCGGCGTTCATATGACGGAAAGCTCATGACGAAGCACGATGAATATTTTTTTATCATCATTGTAATTTCCTCGATTATTTCTTCGTATCTGTTTCGTCGTTTTTTTTTTATACACCGATATGCGATGGTTATAGGGCTTGCATGTGCGAGATGGGACAAAAATGGCAATTTCTCCGGGATGTTCGACACGTTTTTCGTCTTGTCAGCGCGAGCGGAGTGTCGTGGATGACGTTTCCTTAAAGTGACTCGAGTTTCCGTTCTCAAATCGGCTTGCGGTGGTGTACCACCTTGAACGAATTTCCCGCTGTTAAAAAGAGCCCGCTAATGATCTCACTTGCGTTATATTCAAACCTTCTTATTGACTGTATTTACCAATAAAACCCCTTGAAGCTGGATTACCTGCAGAGTGCTTTAATATAATTATATCACGAGTTTTCGCGAGGTTGCATCAGAGTTCGAGCGTGAAACTCCCTTCGCGGTGTAAGTTGTTACTCAGCCCATAGTATTATATACATAGTTTCCTCTCTGGTAGGCAAAACTTTAGTCCATGAAGCAACGTACTTTACAAAAGTGAAGTGAAGCAAGGACGATATAGGAAAAGGTCTAGCGGAGTCACGAGGCAAAAGCACGAGCGATAACGCGTCGGGCCATTATCGTGTAATTACGAAACTTAAATTCCACGTAAAATCGCCTCTAATTAACGTTAACGACGTCCGGCCTTCGTTACGTGTGTAGCTCGATATATATTTGTATATCAAAAATTATTAAGTCACGCCGGTCGCGATTTCCGTCTTCGACAAAAATTCATATGCCCATACGTTCAAAATAGTTGCCAAGAAAATTCAATACTCCGCACGAGCGGATGATGGCTGGATATTGCGGAGAGTCGCACGCTGATAAATCTGCAAAGTTCGACATGTACAACGAAGGAGATTGAGGATCCTGATGCGTATATGGATGCAAAAATCCTGCAGGATCTTGACGAATCAGCCAAGCCACTTTGGCGAAGATATACATGAATGCCTAATGTGATTGACACAGATATACCGGTGAAAGTGGATTTGGATGAAGATGGGAAAGAAAAAGAAGATTAAGAGATAAAGACGATGGAGCGGAAAACATGAGAGCCGATGATGGGAGGATTACTCGGAGATTGTTGGAGGGTGATCTTTGAATTTCTAGCATGAATGAGGAGCACTCGTTTGGAATCCACACTGAAAATTCTCATGGAAAGCCCCATGAAAATTTATGTGTCATTTGTATGTGAATATATTTATGAACATATGTATAAACATTGGGTTGCGTAAAAACAAATTTTTTTTTCGTTTTTCCTCCAAACAGCTTCAAAAGTTTTTGTAGGAAATGAACCGCTTCACAGATAAGTTTCCCAGTCGGAATGTCGTGAAAACCGATCGTTATGGAGTTTGAGCTTGTCAAAGTGTTTTATAAAAATTACCGTTTTTTTTTTAGACATTACAGCCGGTTATTCTTATTAAAAAACTTTGTAAGACTGTTTTTCTAGGGCGTCAATTTCACACACCCTCGTGAACCGACGTACAAATCACATTAAAACATCCCTCGTTCGTCCGTGTACGTCGCACATATTACGGATTGTATTATCAAAACCGATTGAAAATATCGAAAAACGTTCACGTCGAATGTTCGCAGAAAAGATTTCTTTCATTACGTCGGATGCTCAATGTTCGCCCGACGTGCTCTTACTATATATCCTCGCCCATTATACTCGGACACATCCGTTGAAAGTTCTTATTTTCCTTTCAACGGGAAAACGATTTGCAGCTGTTTTTTTTTTTTTTTTTGGCAAATTTGTATGCGTTCAACATCGCGAATGCACATAATGGAAGGCGATTACGCGTAATGAAGAGAAAAAACATTGTTCTCGGATAGATTGTTCATCGCGAAAGGTGCTAACGGAGGGTGTGATAAACTTGAAACCTTTTTCAAAAGCTCGCCTCGTTCTCGCTCGCTCTTTTTTTTTACTCCGTTTGTATAGCTTTCCTTCCATTTTCTCCCTTCCAATAAATGAACCATCAATCAATATGTCGTTGTAAGCACGTGAGGTACGATTGATAGTGGTTAGGGTGGAGTATTTCAATGTTTTATATGGCACAAGGCTCGAGGGAAACCTGGTGCTCAAAAAAAAACAGCGAACCGATATGTTTGTACACGGAGTTCACGTACATCGCCGAGCTCTCGGTCTGTTCGAATATTGCATGTAAATGTACACGGCAAGTACTCATTAATTTGCGAGCTTTTGAGGATTCAGCTTTAAGCGAAAAACTAAATAAATTATTAAAAAATATCGTGTGTCGGGTGTATATGAATTCAATGAAAAAATAGTAGTTGATTGATGAAATTCGTATTATTGCATTTTCGGACGGAAATATTGGGTTTTCGATGAAATACCGGTGTGCTTCGTAATCAGCGGGAAAAAATACATCGATACGGATCATTAAAAATCATTTTTGAAATCCAAAATTTTTCGTCATTTTCTGCCGGATTGTGTTGGTTCACTAAAATGTTTGCCATTTTATTTTCGTTCGAGATAGACACCCCGACTTGTGCTTATTCTCTTGGCAATCGATGAGGCTTCAGAATGCCGTTTGGTTTGTCCGGATATCTTAATTTTTCGATTTTTGGCAGATTTTTAAAGTAGGACCACTGATTTTCGCCAATTTTTCCATACATACCCCTTTGCGTTTTTTTCGCCGATTTTCAACATCGATTTTCAGGGTGAAGCAATCGAGCTATCGGCATTTAACTTTCACTATTGTTTAAGTCTACTCGAGGGCTTTTCAAAACACCCCCTAAAAGTCTATATAGCTTAATTAGGACGGAAGTTATGATCATTTGAAATTCCGACTTTTCGACGATTCTGCAAAAGTAGCCAGAAATGACGAACATTTTTTTTCGAATTTTCGATAGTTCAACGACCTTTTTGTACCTGAATTTTCTATTTTTTCCCCGTACCCCGTCCCCAGCTATACCGCTTCCGCGACTACTCGATTATTTGCGCCCGTGAGGTATCTCATCCGTAAGAAACCGTGAGTAAACGTTGAATAATTCACACATACGTATGCGAGGCTTACGAGGTTTTATGTCTTTCTGGCGATATATCAGCCCGCGATATTCAGATGCACAGAAGCAAAAGAAGCATATACATGTAACGTGTGTTACACGTAGAACGTGTGGAGTGAGCATACGAAAGAGCAGACGGATGGCATCATTTATACAACGCGCGTCTATATATATAGGTAAAAGTCAGGTGGGTATTATAATACGTGATATACATATGTTTCTCGGGGACAAATCCAAGAGTTTAGGGTCCAGAAGTTTGGCGGATTTCATCGTTACTTCCGCTGCGTCCCGGCGGTACATCCGCTAGACTATAATCCGAATAGATATCGCGGCTCCTTCAAGGATTTAGCGCAGAGTGTATTTTCCTCCATCTCTTATCGCTAATCCCCGATAGACGAGACACGCGGATGAATGGTCAATAAATCCGTATATTCGTATGAATAATCACCGATCTTTTCGTCGTCCTAGCCTACATTGTGCTTCAATCTTTCATGGAATATCGCATAAATCCGGTGAAAACAAAAAAAAGTGCTTGTCTCATTGTCGTTTCTCTTTTCATCGAGGATTATACCAGAATAAGTTTCAGTTTCAAAAAATCAGGCACTGACCGATATTTACGCTGGTTAACATTTTTTTTTTGTAATTCATGGAGAATCTCTAGGGTATATAGTCGAGCACTCCCCCGGTTGGTCGTACAGGGCTGATCACATCGCAAAATGGTTACAAGTACTATAGCGATTATCCTGCTTGCGTATTAACGCGTTGTATGCAGAGTTCGCTACCAAACACCGGAAGTGTATACTGTTTGATCGCTTCGGGTTATAATAATTGACTTATAACATTGTACCAACTGCATTCGAATGCACGAACGATGACGGGAGTGTCCTTGGGGAAGGAAAACCACCCCGGCGTATGACGTGGGCGTCATCGAGTTTGCATAATTATCCTTCGTTACTTTATGCAAATATGCTGCTTGTTTGATGGACCAGACGGAGGAATAGGGGTTTGAAGACTTCGTACAGCGATTGGATAGTCTGTTTGAAAACTTTGCTGGAATATATCGGATAGGTTGGCAGAATTGAGACGCACGTCCATTTTCGATTCTACCGGAAATTAGCTTCTTAAATCCAAAGTATCGCATCTGCCAATCAGCTTTCTTCAATGATACTTTGTATTCCACAGTTCCGAGGAAATTTACGATGTTTCTGACTTTAGCGGATTGGGAGGATATATCGAAGCGGCTTGCACGAAAGATTGTGATATTCTTCGGATGACATTTGTAGAAATTGTATTCCTTCCCATCGCTCTTCTTGTATCTCCGGTGGTTTTATCCTGCATGACATCTTTCGACGTCAAATATTGTCATACAGAAAACAGAAAAGAGTAATATCGTTGGGCTACTGATTGGATGGTTTTTGAAAAAAAAAACCATGAAAAATGCTGTTTCAAGAAAAAAGGCATTTTTTACGAAGATGTAGCGTTGCATTCCGCAGAGCAATTTTGTCGAGAAGGGTCGCTTAATTGAGTAAACGCTGAGGTATTCCGGAAGGGGTGGAAAAATCGTTAAACAGCAAGCTGTATTTTGTCGTTTTGCATCGATATTTCGTCGGTAATCTTTTCTCAAAATGTGATATATATTTCCAATGTAGGTTTCGAAAGAAATGGTAAAAATGTCAATGTGAGTACGCGTGTCTCTTTAAAACCTGTGCACGTTTCGTGATTTGGTCAATGCATGTATGCACATGTACATCTGCGTGTTTAATATCGTTGTACATCTGAGCGTTGTATCGAAAATATTTTTCGTCTCATAAATTCCTCCTCTGGCTCTTTACTGCTCTGACACCGCCCATCTCTTTCCTCTCTCTTGCCTGTGCATTTCCGCTCTACATTGCCAGAGTTTTCACGTTCTTAGCATTCTTGCATCATCGAAATGAGTATTTCGACGTTTCTCTGGCATTTTTTTGCATCCCTCAACGAAATCTATCAAACAAATAGGTTGTTTTTTAAAAAGGTATTTTAATTACGTGTATGACGTACAAAACAGACTATTCATGATTATACAGTGCGAAAAAATAATAATATTCGATTGAAGAATTGAAAGAATCTTTGCTTGAAAAATATCCACGGTAGCTGGTGGCTATACAATATTTTTTAGTGAAATTTCGAAACCTCCCTCTTCATTTTTACTCATTTCTCCTGCTCTTCTCACCGCACACATTCCGTACAGATAATTTATCGGTGATGCATAATTTATATTTTATTTCGTGACGCATTTTTTCCGCATCTCCTTTAATATCTTGACGTACGTGACTTTTTTCGTTTTGGGATCGAATGCATCGATGCTGTTAACAAATGTGGATTTTCCCATTCACATTTCAGCCAGGCTGTCGCCGAGTGTCACGATGTCATTAGACACATTCCATCGGCAAAGAGCCCGATAATTCCGCGCATTCATGCATATTCACGCGTATGAAAATTATTTTCACAAGTCGTGACACGCCGCCTAATGCATATATTACAGAGAAATGTATGATAAATTGAATATCATAGTATGGCCTGAATGCTCCTCCGAGGGGAATATAAAAGATCGAAGCAACGTGTACAAAATACCTCGTTCCAAGCGTGCATACTCGCGAGAGCCTTCCGGTGTACCGCAAAAGTTTCATACTCGTTTTCATCCGACAGCCGCAATATTTGGCGTTTCCATTGTCATAGCTGGTAAACCTAAATGCCAATTCCGGCAAACCCACGGGGGTGAATACATCCGATAGGAGCTGCAAGAAATACAAAACCATGAAAACACAAAGGACTCTTCGGTTTCGCGAGAGATCAGCTGATCGGTTCAAATTATTTTCCAATAAAGGTACGCGAATATCCGAACTGTCAGTTTATTTCAGTCAAATTCGGGTTGACTTCAGTGACGAACATTGCCGATCGATTCTGAACACGGTAGAAGCGAAATGACTGTAGGGATTTTGGAATTTATTTGGAACAAAAAATCCTTCACCGCGAAATAAATCGTCTCGCAATCGAGTTCTGAACGGTTATCGATTTTATGGGCGATATATATGGATAACAAAAAAAAGCCGAAAAAAAGGAACGATTTTATCATTTTTGTATGACATTTAAATTAACAAACGTGTCACAACATTTTTCGACGGGTTTTTAGCCGAAATTGAATGATCAATAATATATCAATTTCATAAAATGTACAAATGGATTCGATGCATGTTTGTAAATCTACGAAATGTCGCGAGTATCGAATTGATTTTGCCGAATGCAAGAGTCCTTTCCCTTGTTTTACTATTCGGTTTTTGCCTTCCTTTTTTTTTATTACCTCAAAGCATTCTTTATAGTTTTTCGCGACGTCGTCAATGGCGGAATAAAAACAGGGCAAAGAGTATAAAGTCGCGAGGCGGAAGGAGCGCAATTACGCGCTATGAGCGGTATCATAGGTAGTGGCGATGCTCTTCGCTGGTTCGATTTTCAACCGATGGCCAACGGCACTTCCACCGGAAATGGTCTCCATCCTGGCATCTCGTTATCCTCCGCGGTAAACTCTCTCTCACGCTCTTTTTTCCAGCTTCCTTACTCGCCCCCATCTCTCTCTCTCTCTCTCTCTTTGAGAACCCTTGAATACGTATAGTCTTTTATTCTTTATATCGAAAGTCAGGGGTGTCGTCAAGCGATAACGATGGATCGATCCTACGCAAGAAAATGCATTTTATTGAGAATGTGCAAACGCTCCCTCTGTCGTTTCCTGCGTTGTTTGATCCGCCATTTTGCCTCGATGGGGCTGGAATAAAACACTTCTCCTACAATCAAACCCATCGAGCAATCGAAACGCATTAGACAAAGAAATATCCATAACGGTTGTTTACTTTTGTCTTCGGAAAGCGTCTATGCACTTCAATATCGACTTTTAGAAATACCAAACTTTGCGCGAACGCCATTTTATTTACGTTTCTGCGTAATGCGCAAATTAACGGCGACATTTTAACAGCAATGAAAAAGCTTCTATACCGCGTGTACATTAAGGGTTGTTTGCCCGTGATGCAAATGAAACCCGAGTGGAATTAATGAATCCTCATATACGTGTTATTCGTGTAAGCCAGCCTGCGAATACATTTTAAAAGCGAGGAAATAAATTGACCGAAATGGTGAATTTTTTTTATCTTTACAGCGTTTTGTTTGCAAAACATATCGAGGCTTTGAACATGTATCTCCACCCTGTGGAGCCAGTACATAAATGTAGACCCATTGGTACCCACTAGACTCGTAATTTTTTGGCTGATTAGCTCGCGTGAAACTCGTGTTCGCCACCACGTTGATTGGAAGGTGATTTCGTTGGGAAATTGTAATTTTATCGTTATCGCTTAAGCAGCTTCAAGTGCGAACAAGTTTTAGCAGGTATACACAAAATTCTCCCCGTTATTGTTTGGCATTAAGATAGAGCCGCTTTCCTCGATAGTTACCCTCGTTGCTCTCGGTTCACTTTGATGCAAACTCACGTTCTCTTTAACCTGCACTTGATAGCCATGCTCGTTCTCGGTATCTTTAATACCCACGTTCGACCTCGCATAGCTGGATTCCTTTCGATATGGGCGCTGCCTTTGGCATCCTTGGATTTTACAATCCCACGTGGGTTTGACGTTAGAGATCTCTCGAATTGCGTGAAGGAATAATTTTAACGAAATAATACATTCCTACGAATAATGCATTCCTTTCCGTCCGACAGGACGTAATTTGAAAAATAAATAAACCGAGACACGAGGAACAACGCAAACGCAGAATCAATGCAGAATTATTCGTTCTGTTTGCTGGAAAATTTGAGAGATTTTTTTATAACCTACAAACGAAGCGATTTTTAATATTGAAAACAAATTTCAAGTCTATCAGTAGAAATATGTATTTTTCATCAATGAAAACAGTGTTTCTGCAGTTTTCGAGTCTCGGTACCCACACGATACGCCTTCGAGTACTCTATTGTTTAACGCGTAGAGGGACAATACAAGATACGAAGTAGATTACAGTAACAATGCGAAGACTGCGAGCTGAGTTGACATCATTTCACTTTTTTGTTGTTAAACAACGCTAGAGAATACGAATGAATTAACGAGTACGTGCACAATGATTTTCGCGAAACGACGAAGCGAAAGATCCTACGAAATGTTGACTATTGTTATACAGAATCAATTCGATGTTTTGTACATCTATCATAATGGGGTTTCATGCAGCTCGTAGTATCTTGATACAGGTCTGAAAAAAAAATACGCTTCTTCATACATTCGTAGAATGCTCTTGGAATGAAATTTCATCGTACTAAATAATAAGGCTGAGGCAGAGAGACAGCTGAGATGACAATTTCCGAGTGCGTTGATCGACCGAGAAACTCATTGTGTGCGCTGCATTGATGAGGCCTTAATTGCTGCAGCTTTCAGCGTTGTCAGAGAGAATGCACAAGACTGAGAAAAAGCGAGCGTATTCTCTTTGGCTCGTCCAACGCGGTTCAATTATAATGAAGTCTGCTCGTCATGACCGTGAGAACGCACAGATACGTGTACCTTCGACGTCGCGTTTTATTTATGCTAAAAAAAAAATTGTAATCATCCGCCGAGTTTAATTGTAACTCCGTCGTCCCTTTGACTCATGACGTTGCCACCTCGATGAACATGAATATGCGTTTACGCTTTTTATTTATTCGTAATTCGTTCCTCACAGTGTTATTTTTCTCAGGCCTTTCAAACGCAGTTTTCCGGAAACTAGAGAGCAAGACACGTCGATCTAATCCTGCGCGCAGAGGCTTATCAGACTCTCGTACATATTGGTTAATTATAGGGCCATTCTTATGGCTTCGTGAGGAAAGCCTGCATGCAGGGGTTTTTGGCAACTTCGTCAAGGGAAACCTCTAGACTTTGTTGTTTTAGTCTGATTTCTCGTATAGTATCAGATAACGATTATAATGTTTGTAGCATGTAAAGCATGAGCTGCAAATTTGATACGATGGGCGATGGTGTAAATATTCCACCTCAGCTATGGGTCCCATAAAGAGGCAGTCTTTTTTACTCGTCACTGCATGATAACTTTGAGGGCAAATTTTACAGCGATATCGTTTTATTTAGAGTCCAAAGATTTTTTAAAATAATTCCATAGGCATTTTTATAGTAACATTTTAGGGAGAAAAATGAATAATCCTAGGATGTATCATGAGAAATATATAGATCTCGTGACGCCTGAGACTTTGGCTCGAAATTCTTCAGCTCCTGTAAAAACTCGATACCGTCTTCAAGTTCGATGAGAAAATTCGACAACTTTGTAAACTATTTAATTTCCATTTGCTTATCCGTCATTTGCTCTGTTTTAAAAATATACCCTGAACCTCGTCGTACAAGAGATAGCCGGTTGAGAGTAAAGTATAAGAGCAATCTGAAGAGCCCACCATTCTGCTAGGAAAAAAATGGTACAACGATTCAAACGGAAAGTGGCATTTTTACGCGAATATGTCACGTTAAACATGTTTCGCTTTAGCCATTATCACGAGCTTGTAGACCCTGCGTGTAAGGCCGAACGAGTGTTTAAAAGAATTTCGCTGTCGACTCTCGGCGATATCTACGTTTTCCAACTGCTAAATCTTCGTTCCTGTCGCCTCACAGGCTCTTCTTGTCTCGTTTCGGGGTACATAATACCCGTTACGCCGTCGCTACCCCAACAGGGTTGTACCGTGTACATCGTTCGATGTACACACGTATCCAAAGGGTACCATACCGTTGTACACAGTATTGTCATTCACCAAGACTGAAAATCCTTCGTGAGGTCCGATATTTCCAAATAGACCATGTCTACCATGTCGGTTATCTACAGCGTTAAGCTTTCCGATCGTCCGAAGGTTCGATCGATTCGACAGGTAACAATCCTGTTGTACACGTACCAAGTGTCACAGTTTCGGACTCTAGTTAATGACCAAACGCTAGGCGATAGTTTGGCGATAAAAATGAACGTGATTTCTGCGACGAGTATTTTTTTGACGACCCAAATATGCCCGGCGAGGATTCTTCTTCCAACGAATGCCTAAAAGAGTCCTTCCTAACGAACCTCCACTGGCTTGTTTATTCCGGCGCGAGGTGCGGGTAACTCGGCAAATTGTGAGTTTAAATTTAAAAGAATCATTCAACAGCCTGAACAGTATCGTGGAATTCGAACGATGCCCTGAGGTATCGGTTATTCCTATACCCTCAAGCATCCTCGATGATGTGGCCTCATCACGGTCGGGTGAGCGGAACAATGTCCGGCATCGCCATACACGCGCATGTGCCCGTACAAACACCGTATCGTCTTCATGCAGCATTCTCTCTGTGAAACTGCCTCGGTTCAACGCTATTACGATTCATGTTCTGCCCACACCGTTGCGTTCATTGCCATTAACGAATGCACGGACTTGCCCGATCGATAGGAGCACAAAATGAATGGCCTTCGATTCCGCGATAGGTCAATGTATCCAACGATGTTCAGGGACCGATTTTCCAGCAGAGAATTTTAGCCGGCTGATCGCTTACGTAAAATCGACGATCCAGGACGTGAACGTGTACAGCACCAAATTCTGATCATGCTCCGTTTCAAGCTTCGACGTCCGCACTGTCGTCTGGCTGCCTGGTTGCTACTTGTGTATATACCCAACACGGTTTTATTTCATTGTTCCACTGGCGGAACGGGACACAAGCCCAGCAATTATCGTCCATCGACTCTCGTACATATACAACGCCACAATACAGCAGCGGACTCTACCGGAGCGCAGCTTTTCCGGCTGACGTTTTCGACACGTAAATGCTCTACACCCACCATTCTGGTTATATTCGGAAAAGTAGGAAGGCTTCGGAGTGAGGTAGAATATAGCCTCGTCAGTTTACGAGGGACTAATTAAAGCGTATTCCCGGGGCAGTATAGTTGCAATGTGACCAGCAGAAATGGGAAACATCAAAGCCGCAATGCCGTGCGTGTATACCCAATGACCCTGCCATTGTTTCGAACATTTTCAGGTTTGCCTACTGTTATGCGGATCCAAAGAAACCAGAGGCATTGTTCTCAAGTTTGCGATTCGGTATGTTTTAGCGCGAATTGCATTTCCCGTCAATGACACGAGTGTGGAAAACTCGTTGCGTTTTCTGAAAGAATACTGATTAGCAGGAGCCGTTGCGGCATCCTGGGGTATTAAAGCGAAAGGCTTCATCAGCGGCGGAGCAATTGGTCCGTTCCTTTTTTCACCCTTCCTCTCTGATTTTAATCAACGTATCGCTAATTATCAGCGCACGGAGATCGAGCGGTTTGCTGGCTTTTTGCGAAGCCCTTTGTGGGCTTGAATGGAATGTCCGTTTGTCCATTGGACGGGAATTAGGTAGAACATATTTGGGGCTTCGGGGATAACGATTGTTCGAGCTACTGCATAGTTGTGATATTTCTGCGGGTTCATGCTGCAGCAAAGACTATGTGCTGTACGTACAGCCAGCATGCGAAGATGGGGAATTGCTATCTCGTTTATTTTTTCGTTTTTATTTTCATTTACGGTGCTACCGAGACCGGAAAGCCGGGGGCCAAAGAAGGAGAACCAGTGGGTCGGTAGCACCGGGGCTAAGTGGCGAGCATACACGACCAACGGCCATGCATTCGCGTAAATAAAAGCCAAGCTCTCGCGATGGGGACGGTGATCGTGGTGGTCGTCGTCGTCGGTTGCTCGAGCACTGCCGGGTGGTTGGATGGTTTTGGTATAGGAGCCTCCGAAAATCGAATAAATGGAGCAAACGAGTGACCTCCTATAGAGCTTGAGCTAGATACAATAAACGACCCCTGCGTCCGCCGCGAAATGAGATAAAGTGAGATGCTTCCGTGTACTCCACTAGTCACGCTTCAGGTACGTATTGAGTGACTTAAAGGAATTACTGCTGGAAAAATCGAGAGCAGACTGATTCCTTTTTCTATCGGACCTAACGTCGGGTGTTCCCTCTTGGCTCTGAAATTTCGTTACGCTTCTCGCGGCCGAATTACCAAACGCACAATCGTCCTTGACTTGTCGATTGATTCAGGAATTCTTTTTTTTTTGCGTTGCGTATTTCCGACTGTAAATTGAGACTCTTTGGTGGAATCTCGTATAGGGACGTGATTCCAACGGCGGAATGAGCAGCATGGAATTTATCCGGGAATTTATCGTGGAATATCAGGGCGTGGTAGGTAAATCGAAGACTTTTCCGAGATACTCTGTGAAATATCGTCAGGGAGATATGTTCCCTCGCAGTGTTCCACGTTCCCACGCTGGTTCTATTATTTTTACAAGCTTGGCACGCATCGTTGCCCGACAGCCGGCTCTCGTATTTTCTCCAAAAATATGAAACTAGCCTCTGCCGGATCGAGCTTTTGTGCGTCTGGCCATAACACACCTGATCTACTGCGGAGTATAATACACAGTATCGCGCTCCTCTCATTTTTTTTAGTTAATACTTGTGTGCGTGAGGGATACTTTGAGAGTAAAAGTGCTTTTCTCTTTCAGCTTTAAGAAAAACGCATGAAAGACAATTTAAGAAAAATCATGACTCGAATCGAAATTTACCTAAAAAGGCGACGATAGTTGTAATCGATTCTATAACTAATTGGTACGAATGGTACACTCACGGAATCATGTTTACTTTTATGTATTATATAACGGTTGAACGAAAAATATGCAGACCGCAAATTTTTATTTCGTAATGATCCAGCAATTTTTTTTTATTATACAGAAATATTGGCTGTGGAGCTTTTTGTCAGAGTAATTAGTTTTTCGAAATTCGTGTGTTATTTTCGAGTCCTCTGGAGGGTCGTAATTATCGTCGGGGAATCAGGTGAGCGCTGTGAATATATAAAAATATAAAATAAATGGAAAACTGCGTAACCACACTGTAAAGTTGCAACAGCGAAAAAAAGGACGTGGTAGTAAATGGGAATGGAATATTTTACTGGCCGCAAGCACCGCGACTGTTCCCGACACGTTTACGAGCCTGCTGTCGCCGACGTTCTGCCAGCAGTGTCGTCCATTCCTTTCGAATATTTATCGGAATTTACCAAAATTTTAGTTTGTTGCGTTGGTCGCACCAAATTCTTTTTTCCCTCTCCCTCAAATTCGAGTTTGTGTGACCTGAATGGATGTGATGTGACGTTATTTCGCTATTCCCGAGTATAACCTTGTGCAATTAGGGTGGGAATTGGATTTACACAGCTTTGCGCGACTGCAATTGAAGTATCCTAAATAATGTTTTACTTTAATCAAACTTTGCTGCTGAAAATTTATTTTGCAGCTTTTATATTTTCGGAAAATCACTATTGACTATTTGCTTAATTATGAGAAGCATATATTTTTCTTTCAAATAGAGTATTCACATGAAAAATGTTTGTCGTTTAAAACTTTGTTGTTTTTTTTGTTAAATTCGCACGATTCGTTCGAGATGAAATGTAAACGGCTTTGCGATGTTTGGAAATAAATATTTGAATAAAATTTGAGTGTCCATAGCCGGGTTGACACTTATCGATCTGTATAATGAAGTTTTTTCGTCCCTTCGGTGTTCTCTCTTGGGTCAGTAGTTCGATCGATTCCCCTCTTGTGTATTTACATAAAAGGTAAAAGCCTTTGAATCACATTCTCACTGTACATAGTTTGCGAATTCATTTGGTGATGCAAAAGCAGAGAAAGAGAGAGTTTCGGACTATGTCGCTTGTCCCCGTTTGATAAATCGATTCGATGCCTTCTCGTTCCTCTGCAGTGTGCGCTCCAATCACTTTTGACTCATAACGTACGATGCCACCGGAAGCCATCAAATCCAAGTGAGAATCGGTCAAAGAGATGACTTTCCCTCGAAAAAAAAAAAAATAGTTTTACGCGTTCGTCACTCGTTGGCTGATCCACACAGCATATTCCACTGTAGATGTTATTTTACAGAGAACACGGAACTTTGCTGAAATGATGAGTGGAAACATGCGTGTTTTTCATACGTCACGTCTACAGTGTTATGCAATGAGAAATGTTACGATGGTGAATGCAAAAGTTTGTTTGAATCAAATTACCCGTAATTGGACGAGTCGTTAGTCATATTGTTACACAGACGAAAGTGGTTTATTATCTTTGTTAAAATGCTGGTACAATTGATCGAAATTCCAGAGCGCTGAAACAAATTTTGAGCTCCTACAAACCAAATCAAATTTATTTGAAATATTAAAACTGACATTACTGACAATTCGCTATCATACGAAATTTGAAGAATTTGTTTAACGAAAAATACGATTTTCATGCTGATAATAACATTGAATTTTTCGCGCGAACATCTTCCACGATCTCAAAGTGACGCGAAAAAAAAAAGAAATTCCGCTTATGAATATTTCACGTCTAATTATTCGAATACATGCGAAGTACATTTATTTTTCAAATGTAGTTTATCGCCGAGTTAAAACATGCAAAAAAATGCATAACGAAACAGTGTAGTGTTCATTTTTTCTGCGCTTCCACTGGAAATTTATTCATCTTAATGTTATTTCGTCTTAAGAATCCATGTTGAGTTGAAAATAATATATAAATTATTCAGCAGACATTTTTCAAACTTTTTCCTTCTCTAAATTGCGCTAACGAGTGATAATAAACGTAATAATGAGAATTTACATTTATTTCACGGTATTTTCAGTCGGCATTCTTGAATGTAAGTCGCTCGTATTATCTCCCTGGTGCATCGTTAATGTCGACTCCATTGGCTTCTATTTTGAATCGCAATGTAATTTTCATCCACTCTGCGGACATTGAACCGTGATTACGTCACGAAAGTTCATGTTTATTATTTTCACTGTTTGAAAATATTTCGATATTACCAAAATTTTCGGGATTTTCGGAAAGTATCCCAATAAAGTTCGAACTCCTAATTGAGTTTTTATTGTTTCAAAGGGATCTACGGAGTTGGAAAATTTATCGAAACGCCGCTGCTCCTTTCGCTGAATTATCGATGTGAAGCACGTCTCGTATTGGTTAATCAATAATTTGTTTCCATCGAGATGCTCAGCGTACTTTGATTATCGATTGTGCAAGTTTGTGCCAATCAGACGCGGAGAGAAAACCTTCGGACACAGCGAGATACGCGTTGGAGGAGAGGTTAAAAGAATTCCAAAGTTTCTCGACGCGATGGAGGAGGTTCGTTAGATCGCGAAATAGGAAGGATAGAAATAATACAGGTTTATTTCGCGTCAATGAACCGCATGGGAACCAATCGAGCGAATGTCAATCCGGCATTAAAAAACAAAAAAAGAACAAGTATACAGAAACAAACGTAAAGAGAAAATTAAGGAGTTTAACCGAGATGACTGAACCTTTTTTTTCTTTTCCCCGTTTTCTTTCATCTTCTCCTTGTTTTTACACGGACTTTCTCTGCCTCATTCCCGTTTCGTCTCTCTAAACTGAAAAATCGAATCGGCTCTGGGATACCACGGTTGACGTGCTTCTGTTTGACTTTGGCTCAACGACGAAGGCGTTTACGTCGGCTGATTTGCCGCTGTTATCGTAACGTGTATCGTCGAAGCAATCGCAGGGCTGACCACAGCGCAGACTTTACTACTGATTCGATTCGAGCACGATGATATTGTCGATTCAGCGCACGAAAGTGATCCTCGAAATGAAAATTTTGGGTGTACAATAAAATTGAACGAAAAACAATCCTACACATTCAATTGTGACACATATGTATATATATTTATATGTATATCTGTATATATATACATATATATACTCGGATGGGACCGTTCTCAATTACTCCGCACTGCGTATGTTTCCCGTACATCCGGTGGGGAACATTTGTGTGACACGGTTTTGCAAATGAGCATCCAAGTCGCACCGGGGATGAAAAAAAAGGTCAGCTCGACGTGAACATCGAGATTTTGGCTGTGAAAATAGATAATGCGAAGAAGCAATTATTTTTTACTTCGCACTATTATAGATTGCGTTTTTCGATTAAAAAACTATTCGGATCATGGATGTATGCATTTTCGAGAGACCTCTCGAAATATCCGAATCACTCATTCGCTTCAATTTGACAGTAATAATAACAGTAATAATAATCATAGAATAGAAAAAATGAAAATTATAGATCGAGACCTCTGCTGGAAGTGTCATCGACGCAAAAACTAAACTGTCGATAACTAGAGAATGCAAATTACTTGTCGTAGAATACAGTATGCACGGCCTGCCGCAAAATACAGCAGCAAATATCATACGTCAACAAGTTCCACTCTAGTATCAACTCGTACAACCACTAACGTTTACAAACATTTCGTACATGGCTAACGCATTTCCGGAGACACGCTGGAATACCAGGATTGCAAATTATAATGGGACAGAGTGCACGCTGGGCTGTGCAGACAATACGAGAGCGAGTAACCGCGGGCCGGACATTAATGTTTATCGATAAGGGAGAAAAAGAATTCTCGCCTCGTTCACGATGCAATATCGAGCGATACGAAATATCACGATAAACAATGTGAAAAAAAAAGAAACAACAATTAATAGCACTGAATCGAACGTTAATTAATAACAAGAATAGCCATCGCAATAATAACATGGACGTATTTATTTCGATGTGTTCGAGACAGATTTCTATTACTATTTTTTTCGGAAAGGTAAGAGAGGCTGCTGCGTATCAGGCTACCAGGATTAATTCAACGATCGCGTATGCTTTGTTCAAAGTATGGCATTATTTGCAACATGAAATTCAATTTCCAGTAATGAAGTGGCTGGAAATGTATTTTATTCATTTAAAATGTGTGTCTTTTGTGTGCGCTTTTTTATTTCGTGTGCGTGTGCTACGGTTGCTCGAACAGCAATGCCGCCTGTTCATCGATTGGAATTTCGGGATTCAATGAAGCGAAAGATCTACCCCGTCATAAAATGATTCATTATTTGTCGAGGAGGAACAAGTGGATTTTTGGGTTTTTTTTTAAGAAAATATGTGTTGATGCTTGAAATCATGAAATAAATTTTTATGAATTTTTTTCGTGTATCCAAAAACGAAAATGACGAATTATTGTAAATTCGTTTTCTTCTTTGTTATGTCGTTGCAGATAGCGAGGATTCCGGAAGAGCTAAATGAAAATTACAGCAATGAGAATGAGTTGAGGACTGGGCTATGAAGCTAAAAACGATACCGGCCTTACTGGCCGCTGTAGTCGTTAATCTTCTTCAGTCTGTCGTTGATGCCAACATACAAGGTGAGAAATGTCATGTATAATACTTTTCAAGGTTTTTCTTCGTCGAAAATTGAAAAAAAGCATTCGAAATGATTAGGAAACAATTTTAAGAAGGCATCAGGATAATTACTCTATAAATTCGATCTTGCACATCTCCGTTCGTTCTCAAGTGAATAATATTTCTGTGAGAAAACGCCTCGATTCGTGAACATCACAAATCCACTATAATTCAATCCTAAAATATCATACTGTTGGAACATCTTTCTTTTCGAATACAAAAAGCCATACGCTGATTATTTTGTAGGCCAAAAGATTAACAGAGATACTTAAGATGAAACTTGGTCGGGATAAAACAAGGCATGAGGGGAAAAACGGTGGCGATTTTTGAGCAACTATCGTAGGAAAGAAGGGCGCCAGTTTTGTCTATATAATTATAGACGCAGGACCATTTTTTTATTAGGACAGGATAAACAGAATTGAAGGCGTGAAATATATCGCCATTGTCCGGAAAATATGTACAAAGTGCGCTGAAGTGAGTAGGAAAGAGCGAGTGGCGTGTAAAATAAAGTTTCCAGGTCGAACGTAACCCCCGCAGTTTATCGCGTGACGATGGACCAGAATGCATCTGTATTTCTCTCCGTGTGCAGGATATTACAAGTTCGATCATTGCTCCCATTCACGAGGCTTCGAGCTTCGGTGAGCATCTTCTCCGTCTCTTCCACTTTTGTTTCATTGTCGGACGGTCACTTTTGCGCTCGCGATTCCTCCAATAATGAACTCCGATTCTACTTTCTTCCATTTAATCCCTCGTGACCGCATTAATCGATTAGACAATGTTGATGGTCGGAAAGAATCTCCGTCTCATGTTCTTTACGATTAGTGCAGGAAGAAAATGGCTGCACCGCAATCGATTCTCTACTGTACGGCGAGCACTAAAGCGCCGTTTCCTTTCTTGCCTTCCTCTCGTTTCCAACTGGCTGTATCAACCTTCGGCCATTCTGCCCGAGCTCTTGGACGATCTTGCTTCTCCTCCTGGATGTCCCGAAGCTTCGTCTGCGTTTAATCTTTCCCCAACTGAAATTTCGCCTTGCCTCTTTCTTCAGCCCTCGCCGACGATTTTGCTTTTGTTCCCTCGCACGCGTCCTTCCATAGCCCACTGTCACCTCCATGCTCCTCTTCAACCTACACTTCACCGAGTTCCAGGGTTGGAAGGAGCCGAGGAGTTTCCTCGCTGCCGCGAAATTGGTCCTCGTGCGCCTTGAGACTCGTACACCGTCCTTGTACACGCGAAGAAACCATCTGTACCATTTCACAGTGGAATCCTCCGAAAAGCGACTGATAAATTTCACCTCGGATTATCCTGTCGGCGACTGGACGACCGTGCCAGCGCGGATGCGATTAGTCGCGGATAATCATTTTCCGGCTGCGTGTACGTGTATCGCGTGTATGAGCTATTTCTCATTTTCCATGAGATCGTCGAGTCCCTTGCCACTCTTCCGCTCCTGGTTCATTTTCAACACCCAGAAAAATGTCTCCTGCTGTTCTCTTTCACTTCGGTGAACTTTCAGTCTGGCTTCTTTGAAAAAAGTGTTGGACCTTCTTTCCTCCTCGGAGACTATGCCGCGCGGTCCTCAAAGACGGAAATAACGAACGATGTCGTGTACTTCTTTCGAAAAAAAAGAAGATGTAAAAAAAATCGCAGCTATATCTCGTATAATGAGATTGCACTCTGTGGCGAATCCTGCAAGTTCGAAACCTCGAAGTTTCACGGGCTTCGGAATTAAAAACTTTCCTCTTTGACCTCACTCTGGTATATATTGAGGATTCTGGATGATATTTGATCGATCATCCCGCCGCGAATTGAAACCGGAAAAGCAAACTCGCTCTCCCAACGCGATTGTTTAAAGTCGCTTTTTGAACATTTTTTCCAATGTTTTTTCCACTCGAAAGAGGTTTAGTTGTAATATTCTCTCTTTTGTTTGATCATTGACAATATTTCGTCATCGACCTGCTCTGTAATTTCGGTGAATTACAGTCGAGATTTCAGGAATTTCTTTATTTTCGATACTTTCTTATTACTGGCTCCATTCGCCGGATAAAAAATAGCTTTAATTATTGACAATAGATTAGATACACGCATAACCTCGTATTTAACTCGAAAATAACATCGCAAGCACGGTTTCACTTTGCGCATCGAGTAGACGATGACTAAAATTCAAAGATTGATCCCGTTTAATCGGTGGTGCAAAAAAAAAAACGAAACTCGACGATTTCGCGATGCTGTCGTTGGTGTCTTAAAAATTTCAACAGTGGTGTAAGCATTAATTCGCTGTAATTGAAAAAAAAGGCATTTGGACAGAAGAGGGCGTTGACCGCATTTACAAAAGCGACCTTTCCTATACATGACCTTGAAAAAAACTCATTAAATCGCCTTGACACTATGGAAATATCGTCACGTCCTAATTAAACACGTGCAAGGGTGTATCAAGCAACAAAAGTGCACACAAAGAAAACCTTGTGCTTACGACTCATGCTGGACCGTCCGGGGGATGCTTTCGGCGTTGCATTTTCAAGAATTGTTTCCGTACCGCCATATTTACCCGAGTGTGTTTCGTGTTTGTGTGCTTGCGACGGTTTTCGGGAATCTTGCGAGTCCATGTGCACACACGTTCGCACATAGGTACACATGTTGCGAATACATATATATCGCAGAGAAAAGCAAGCACTGAGCTTGCTGCTGGCATAAATGCGTTTCTACATCGCTGCTTTCTAAACTGCTCTCTGTATGTACTTTGATGAAGTGGCAACTGTTAGCACCGAAGCGAAGCTCCGAGCTTTATGCTCCAAGAGAGAGAGAGAGAGAGAGAGAGAGAGAGAGAGAGAGAGAGAGAGAGAGAGAGAGAGAGAGAGAGAGAGAGAGAGAGAGGGAGCTTCGGCATGTATTCTCAACCTTCCGACCATCAACATTAGTTATCATGACTGCTGACCCTGGGTTAAGGCGAAGTTTCCGCACATGCCACTTTGTTGCACGTGTACCTGTGTGTGTATGTCTATGTCTGTGTGCTTAGCTATTTCTCTGTACGGACACGGGAAAATGTGGGCGCGAGTTTGCATGCCAGTAAGAGGAGTTCCATCGTAGACGATACTTGGGTATGTAGTTAAAGGTTCCTCATCATCTGAATATGCATTATGGTGTTGTTTGTACTTTGTGTGAATCATAGTCTTCTGAAAATTTCAACGTAGTTCTCCCGAACCTCGCTACACAGCGCTTCTCCCAATTTTCCTCAAAAAAGCTATGAACGACCATGCACCTAGCGCCAGAGCTTCATCAAAGCCAAAAGCTCCTTCCGTACAGAGGGTTTTCCGTTTAACCAACTGGCTGATTCGCGTTTGCTCGTTTTGCATCCGTGCTCATATACGTTAGAAAAACAAGTTATAGCAATTGCGAGTTTCGATGGGAAAGCGTTCCGTTGAATTTCATTGAATTTATCGAGAAAATTGACTTTTTTTTTTTGGTTCCCGAGCTTCAGATGTTCTCGAGAGTTCGATTGTTACACGCTGGCGGTTTCTCTTTACTGAAACGCGAGCGTGGGGTTGCACGTCAGTAAGAGAGTTTAGCAACAGACGATACTCGAGTCGGAGGCTCCTGATCATTTTCGTATGCATTATGGTGTTGTTTGTACTCTGTGTGAATCTTATGGTCTTCTCAAAATGTCTACGAAAATTTTGGCCAATCTTTATGTAGCGTTTCTCTCAATTTTGTCGAAAAGGCTCTGAAGGAGCCTGCACAAAGTGCTGAAGCTTTATCAAAGACGAAAGCTCGTTTTGCGCACGGATTATTCATTCTTTGTGCGACTGGCAGGCTTCTTTCGCGTTTCCAATTGAATTTATTCGTGACACATTCTTGCTTCAGATTAGAAAGATTAGTTGTATCGTTTGCGAGTGTTGATGGGAAGATGTTTTATGGAATTTCATATTGTATTTATCACGAAAGTTCGCCTTTATTTGGCGATCATCGTAATTGGGAATGTGGACTTCCGGTGTCGAGCTTCGTACGTAGATGAGAGTTTGATGCTGGTGGAAGGAGTTTTTGTGACGTCATCTGTGCTCCACAGCCCTTGTTTCTGAATTCGCGTCATCTCTGTGAGGGAGCAAGATGGTCCAGAGAGGTTAACCTTACGTATTGTGCGGTTTTTGTGACTGGAGATGCAATTGAAAGTACACTAATGGCGATATAACGGCTATGCACCTGAAAGTCCGTCTTTGCAACAATGTTAGTTACTATTTTACAGAATTATACTGGAGTATCGTCAATAATCATTCTAGACTCGGGGATTACGTTTTTTTTTGGTTTATCGCGATGAGAACGACAGGATTTTGAAAATACCCATCGTATTCACGGGTGAAACTTATTTATTCCTAAAAGGTCGATATTTATTCTAAATATCTACCTTTTTTTGTTTCACCACCGATTACCGTCAGAGACTTTTTTCCGTTGTCGAAGGATAAAAATCGATCTGTTCGAGGAGAATGCATCGGACGCGATAGAGCGATGGATTGGACGGCAAAACGCTGAGAGGACAGATCGTAATTCGTGTAGCGTCGAGTTTTTTTGGGTGTTATATTGGTACAGGAAGCGAAATAGGACCCTCTTTTTTCCTCACTCGGTTGCCATCGTAACTCGTGGTTCGCCCGACCGAAAATATCTTTGACTCGACACTCGATGGTAAATTCATCCTTATTTGGGGAATAACCGAACCCCAGCGATATTAATCATAATCGTGTTCAAACGAAAATCCCGTCAACGACAGGGACTCGCGTTTTTATCTCTTATTTCTGCGTGTCCCATGTCAGAGTTCACGGTGTTGCAGCTTTCACCATTAAACGGAAATAGCGTTGTATGCGATCGAGTATCGCTCTCGCGTGTGAAAACGTCCTTCGGGATTTGCCGGCATTTTTAGCGCAAAACGTATTTCTTCCCTCTATCTTTTCCAAAAATGACTGAATCTTTGATAACCTCCTTATCGCAGAATTATAGTACTCAGTGTAATTCTAGTTGCAAAAATATAACGAAAAATTTGGGGGTCACACCCAGAGAAAAGATCTATTATGATTGAATAGATTCGTCTATTCAATCTTCATTTATTACAATTAAATAAATTTTTTGTTGGATCAAATAAATTTTTATTTGATTTGATTTGCCTGTGTATTCGCTTCTAACATATATATTTATTTAACATTGAGATATACTTAATCACTAAATTACACGAATATAAATGATACTATAAGAAACATTTTTCGTATAGTGCATGAATGCTGATATCAAGCATCGTTATTAATAACCGAAAGGCTATGGCGGTGGTAGTTACGATGGTGGCTACAATTCCTTGTGACGGTCCAGCATTACTGAGGTATAGACGATTCGAGTGAAAAAAATCATAAGTAGCCGTAGCGCAGTGGTTAGCGCTCATCGCTCTCATCGGGAGGACCCGGGTTCGAGACCAGCCAGCGGCGGGGCCACCATTCCGTTCACTCATCGTCACTGGACCGTCCCCACCACTGCAAGACCGTTCGGGTCATCACATCCTATACAACTACTTCCAATACCAACTCCAGGCTCATTCCAATACTTTTTAAATAACACTAATAACACTGGTTGAATCAAATAAATTTATATGTTGAATTTGAATAAAAGTCTATTCTGCCAGGAGCCAAGCAAAAAATCTATTCAAATTAAATAGATTTTATTTGAAGATAATAGATTTTTTTCTGGGTGCAGAGGAGGGTCATGAAAAATTGGAAATGTCATGTGAGGAAAAAGGAAACTCTTGGCTACCAGAATTGAAATCGGAAAAGCCGAAGGTTAGGTCCTAGTCGAATTGACCTTGAATGTCCTATACGTATTCACATCACGAGAGTATAATCTATGAATTATACACACATACATATATCGTCAGCCTCGATGAGCATGGTCGGTGGAGAAAAGCGAGGGTATCGTACAGACATTCGCACGCGCGTGCCCGAGCCTGATAAGACCAGGCAACGAAGCATCGCTCCTATACAGACCAGAGTCTCTCAGATTTTAGCGGGCTCTCGTGAGAAACTTTGCTTTCCCGTCTGTAACAATATCTTCCGCGGAGCTGCTTAATCGAAGCTCCATTCCACTTTCCCCGCTGGAAGTAAGGTTATATGCCCATTTACCATCGCACCTTGACGTACACCTCCGATACTGTACACCGGAAGTCATGTCTGTTCGCCGGAATTTGTTTATAATAACTCGATGTATCGCCACGCGCGTTAACAAATTTTCATCCTGATGGGTTTATCGCCCTCTATGGGAATATACACTGGCGTTAAGAAATTGCAAAACCAGGCTGTATATATGATGTATCCTGTTTAAATAATGCCCGAATAGAATGCTATTTGTTAACGACGTGACGCCTGACACAGCTGAACGAATACGCGAAACTGACAATCGTAATACGCGCTCGTTTGAGGTTGCTACCTTGCGACAGACGCTGCAAAACGCGATACCTTACCAGCGACACTCGTACAACTTGCAGGATGTTTTTAAAATATTGAACGGCATACATCTCCGAAACTTAGGGGTCAAGATTGTAGAGATTTTTTCAAATACTCCAGCATGATATATTCGTGAATAATACGAGGAATGAATTACAACGAGGCCACATTTTTTTTCTTTTGCCTCTCGTGGTGATAGTCGAAAGTCGATAGTCGAAAATGTACATTATCGATTTTACTCAAATTCAAGTACGATTTATTCATGAAATTTACGAACTGCTGCGATTTCTCGACGTAATACGTGCCAATAACGCGGTGGGCTTTGTTGAAAATTGTAATCAGCAAGAGAGAAATATAAACCGCCTGTATGTGGCGTCGATGAAATACCCTAACCCGGAGATGCTTGTTTTACAGGTGGCAAGCCATTTTCCGGATTGGAGGGCCTGCCAAAGTCATTGTGGCATGAACTGAGTTCACCTTATACCGAGGTAAGTTCATGCTCGAGCTTTAACCGTGTCGTCTCAAGATCGTTGAGTGAAAGTGAAAGGTCTGCTCTACCGAGATCATTCAAAGCCGTGAAAGAGGGGCCTTGCTTGTTTACAGTAAAGGGTTGGGATAGTTGGCTGCAAGGTAGTTTCTCACCCATGCGGTAACTTAGTGGTTAGCATCGTGCAGACTTTTGGCAATGAATCGATCCCTTTTGGCATTTAGTGATTCCAACAACTGTAGCGATTTTGTCATCAATTGTTTCTTTTTTTTCGTTTCTTTTTTGGCTCATTTAAACTCTTCAAAAGTGCTGCTACGTGGTGATGGACGATACGGTTACATGGTACAGCTACCACTTAAATTCCTCCGCTCGAATGATAGCTGCATCCCCGTTTGACAACCTCGCTCGCTTGATCAAAGTTTGGCCAACGTAATTTTCCGTTTTCCGACGACTTTCACCCGGAAATGTGAACTTTTCTGAAAGATCGCGCC
The DNA here is from genome assembly GCA_959613375.1 of Heteropelma amictum. Classification (NCBI taxonomy): domain Eukaryota; kingdom Metazoa; phylum Arthropoda; class Insecta; order Hymenoptera; family Ichneumonidae; genus Heteropelma; species Heteropelma amictum. The sequence goes on along the minus strand of OY390720.1, from coordinate 7,998,874 downwards.
ATTCCGCAGTTGGAACTTATTGCTCTCGTTGGAGATTGTAATTACTTTGTTGGCCCCGTAGGTCATTACCTTGTACAAGATTTCGTTGTTTCCTTACGAGAGATGATACTGAAATTTACATGACTGGGTCCAAGAGGCTTTGATGATTACGATGGATGAGGCTACGATTTTTATTGGGACCGAGTATAACGAGATCGAGTACTTAAATTGAAAGGCCCAACGATGAATTTTTCCATCAAAACCGGTCAAAGAACGATGCGTGGTGAATGGTTCCCTGAATTATCGTGTTCCCGGCGTTGTAGAAATGTTTAGTCGTGATGAAGATTGGGTACTCACTCGATCTTAACGACGGTGTCTTTACGAAATGTTTATCTCTGTTTCACGCTCATCCAAGACTTACCAGGAGGAAAGTGTGTCAACGGAAAATAGTGCGACTCCCGAGCCTCGCCCCTTCTTCGAAGATCCCGATAGCAACGTAACCGTTCAATTAGCCGCTGACGTTAATTTGCACTGCAGAGTGGAGAATCTCCAAGCGCGTACGGTGAGTACCACTTGGGTTTATTTAAGAATCAAATAATTCGTCGGTGATGATTGGATTGCCGTGAAAAATCATGCATCCCGAACCAAACTGTATCGTGAAGCATAGAAACATCAAAATGCCTCTCCAGTTCGATGTTTCAGAGCCATAGTTTCGTGTTTTGTTTCGCAAACGGTTGAGGATATTTCCGTCCTAGTTCGTTCAAGATTTTCAAAACGTGTTTTCTTTTCTGATCACACTTGATTCCGACCTTCCAGCATCACTTTAATTACCTGGCTTCAAGACCCCTTTGCCTCGCCGAATTAACGACAAATGAAAAAAGGCACGATAAGTTTCGTGGTCGATGTTTGAAACACTTTTATTATCGACGTAGCCTACGGTAGGGTTCAACTTTGGCGTTGCCGGCGGCAAGGGCAGAATCGCCGATGAATTTCTCTGATAAAAATCACCCCTTACGACAACAATTGTCTTTTAAGCCCGGCAAACTCACGGATATATCCGAGGAAAGGCTTTGGATATCCTTTCAGCCTGATTGCTCGGTCTTTCGTGACTTTTTCTTTCCCTTTGAACGTCTTGTTCGATTAATGGCGTTAAGTCGGACACGTACCTCGGGGCCATGGTATTAAGAACAATGGGGTTACAGGACTTTTGGTCCTGGATTAACGCAAACTTTTTTTTTCGGATCTTCCCACGATTTCTTTGTCACTGGTGAAGGAAAGTCGCGATACCCGAGGCTTTGACGCTTTGAGAAAAAAAGAATTTATTTTATTACACGATCCAGAAGTATTTACGCGTCGTGAGATCCGATGTATTTTTTCCCATTTTACTTTCCGCAATGATGTCAAAGAAAAACATGTTTATTACTTCCGTTTCGAAAACTTGCCAGGGTTTGAGAGCCAGAGGCTGTCATTTGAGAAACTCGCTTATCCGGCAATGATTGTTTAATTACGGTTGGATTGATATATCCGAATGGAATCAACGACATTTACGGTGACTCGCGAATGTCATCTTTTTCAGCCAGTCGATTAATCTCTCTCGATGTAACTCGAGTTATCGGCGTAAAAGTATTACCATCTCATCTTTCATTATCGAATTTAACGTCGGACTGTGCTGTCGTCTTCAACTTGTACTTTGTATCATTTTTAGCAGCGTCCAGCTTCATTTTCTCGCTTTTAAAAAAAATAATTCATTTTATTACACGATCCAGAAGTATTTACGCGTCGTGAGATCCGATGTATTTTTTCCCATTTTACTTTCCGCAATGATGTCAAAGAAAAACATGTTTATTACTTCTGTTTCGAAAACTTGCCAGGGTTTGAGAGCCAGAGGCTGTCATTTGAGAAACTCGCTTATCCGGTAATGATTGTTTAATTACGGTTGGATTTTTTCAGCCAGTCGATTAATCTCTCTCGATGTAACTCGAGTTATCAGCGTAAAAGTATTACCATCTCATCTTTCATTATCGAATTTAACGTCGGACTGTGCTGTCGTCTTCAACTTGTACTTTGTATCATTTTTAGCAGCTTCCAGCTTCATTTTCTCGTATACCGGTCGTTTTATTTCCTCATTGCTCGCTTCCCTCGCTTTCTCTCTTTCTCCTTCTGTCTTTCGGAGTAAAACTATAAATGAAAATTTCAAGAATATCGAGTGGCTCGAATACTTTCCGTCTTAATTTCACATCTGTGTCGCGCTTTACTTTATCCCCATATTGCGCGGTATGAAACGTTATTTCCGCGTCTTGGAACTCTCCGGCTGGAATGCCGTACACTTTTCAACTCGAAACGTGATCTAGCCACTTTTTCCATTTTCCCTTCGCTCGTCTTCCGTTTCTTCATTTTCTCATTCATTTTCCTGTATTCTCCAAAGGTCACGCCTTAATTAAGCGTATCTCGTAATACTCATTCTTCGGGAATTATTTTACTCTCTCCCTCCAGCCCGACGATACGCATGAACACAAAGTCATGGGTTTAAATAGACCATGCAACATCTCGAACGGCAGCGACACTCTGGACCAAGTTCCTATTTAATTTATTTCGTATCATTACCTCTGAATACAAATAACCCAAGAGAATAACGAATCTCGGTAAACTTCATCCCTCAAAGTTGAGAGTAATTGAAAAAAAATTCGTTCGTAAAATACCAAAAAAAAATCCTACAATATTGAAAATAAAAAAGAGACATGTTTTCGTGAAAACAATGCGAATTTTTTTTCTCTTATGACGAGCTTCAAATCTCGTTTTCGTGGCTCCACCGTCACCCACCGGACGGCCAATCGGGACGGACGAGGGAGATGAACAATTCCGATCCCAGCTTCTTTTTTTTTATTTTTTCCATTGCACGTATGGAATGCGTAATGGCAGTAGGAATATTCATAATCTTTCGAATTTATTAATATCAAATCGTCCTCAATCAGGCTCGGCATCCGCCGATCACACCGGATGTTCCACAGACTTTAGCTACCTGCCTTCTACGCGCAAACGTATATACACATGTGTTTATATATAACCGTATATTTACATGGGTGAAAACTTGAAACCGAATTTTTCTCCAACCGGATGACGGTTCACCGTTCGTTCGTCCGGACACGCGGTGTTTGTAATATGCAAAGAAGAAACCACCCTGAACATCCATATTCAAAGAATTTTTTTCCCCAACGCGTTACGGTTATATTTTTCCGCTTCGCGTATATCCAGCCGGTATAATACGTTCCCGCTATTTGAATTTTCCATGGAACAAAAAGACGAAAAAGGCATCGAAGAATTCGAAACACGCGTGGCCTTCTCACACGTATAATCGCAATGAAGCGAGAAGATACGCGGGGGCTTTTGCGCGTTTGCCGCACGGTATACGAAACCGTGCGGCAAAGGGAATGGAAACTTTGTCGAGGTAATGGAAAGACTATGGGCAAAAGTTGAGAAACAGTTGAAATTATATTCACCCGCGATAGTGATGATAACGAATTGCCACAGGACGTAGTTGGCAAATTTCCAGTTCGATTTGTAACGTGGTGAGAGCATTCGCCGGGATATTCTCGGATACCCACGTACATGCGGGGAAGAGCGTGTACAGGGAAAGGTGCGGAGGGCGCAGAATGAAGCGACGAGTAAATCGAGTGTTCATATTCACTGCACAGGTGTGCGGAACCCATGAGGATATTGAATAACACGACGTGGAAAAGTAGGAATAACGCAGAGCCGAGATAAAGTACCCCAAAGCGCGAAGAAATAGGTTTTTTATCACCTGGTTTCACTCGCAGAGTTCACACGGGAATTGCTCGTCCTTGAATCAAGGTACGAATGTTCGCAAGGGTATATCGCGTGCCTAGGTGAGAAATAAGATGATTCGAGGTGACTGCGACGCGTGGAATCACGCAAAGTCTGAAATCGAGGTTTCTTCCTGCTCACAAGGCGCCATGTTTTATTTATTGAAAATGGGAGTTTCAAAGTTTGTGACGTCCGGTCGAACAGAGATGATTTTGGATCGATCAGCGCAGCAGAAAAGACGATTTGTGACACGAGGTTAATTTTCTTGCATTTAAAAATGCATTTTGTTGTTTTTCGTTGACTTTTTTTGTCATTGAACGCACGTATCAATATTTCAGTGTCTTCCTTGAGCGAGTCTTGATTTGATTGGCTCGCAGGATAACGCCGTATTATACCTTATGCTTTTGTTTTCCGTTGGAGTCAATCAGATACGAGTCTGTTGACATTGTTAATAAAGCGAAGGGAGCTCGAGGCACCGAGATACCAGATCGATCGAAGGAAACGGGAGCTGACGAAATTTGCGGAAATACAGATGATACGGGGCATTCCGCGTCAATTCGATCAGAGTTTGACTTAACCTTCTTAGATATAGATTCTCGTAGCACAGACTGTTTTTTTTCCTGCCTCGAGCGAATGTCCCTGCAGCTTTTGTTGAATTTAATAAAAAAACTCGAGGATATGTTTCGTTTTTTCGTGGATTTGTCTGTTTTTTTGCGTTTTCTTACTGCAATTTCGAGCTTTCGCGAAAAACTCGGCGAGTCTTGTAATCGGCGGAAAATTTGCGATCGAATAGGCTGTTGAACTATCGGAGTTCGAGAGAAAAAAAATTTCGTCACTTTTGGCTAGTTTGTCAGAATCGTCGAAAAGTCGAAATTTCAAATGGTCATAACTACGTTTCTATTTGTGCTATATACATTTTTTGGGGGGGTTTTGAGACGCTCTCGAGTAGACTTGAAAAACGGTGAAAGTTAAATATCGATAGCTAAACTCCTTCACCCTCAAAATCGATGTTGAAAATTCGCGAAAAAAACGCAAAGGGGTATGTATGGGAAAATTGGCAAAAATCGATGGTTCTACTTTAAAAATCTGCCAAAAATCGCAAAATCAAGATATCTACATGAACCAAACGGCATTTTGAAGCCTCAACAATTCCGAAGAGAATAAGCACAAGTTGGAGTATCTTCCTCGAAGGGAAAAAAAATGGCAAACATTTTAGTGCAGCGACTCGATCCGGTAAAAAATGACGAAAAATTTTGGATCTCAAAAATGATTTGTAATGGTCTATATCGGTGTATTTTGTCCCTCTGATTACGAAACACACCGGTATTTCATCGAAAACCCAATATTTCGGTATAAAAATGCAATAATACGAATTTTATCATTTAATTACTATTTTCTCATTGAAATATCGAGTTTTCGGGAAAAAGTCGGTGGGTTTCGTAATCAGCGCAAAATTTCCGATCGGACAAGCTCCTGAAAGATTGAAAATTTGAAAAAAAAAATCTCATTTTCGCCTCATTTTTCCCACTATTCTCACCATTCATTTTTTCTCACTCATTTTTCGCCACTTTTCCAGAAATATAAAAAAGTCGAAATTTTTCAGCATCCCTAGTTTTTGTATAAAATAATCAAGAATATCGAGAAATCTCGGATACGATAACCTTTTGTTTCCTCTCCAAATAGAGAGGCTGTGTATCTCGCTGAGAAAAATTCAAAAGCATCATCCACCCTTGTGTCTGCTTCCTCTCGTGGACTTTGCATTATCCGGCGACTCTTGTACCATCGCAGTGTATTCTACAATGCATTTTTATTTAAACATGACATATATTCCTCAGAAAATTGCAGAATGTATAAATATCATCGTGTCTTGCGGAAAACAAGTCCCAGTTTGCCTCACGTGAAATAACCGATAACTCGAGCATGTACAGGAGCACACGATTTTTCGATTTTTCCTTCCCTCGTGTTTTACATTCTTCCCTCGTTCACTCACCTCGAGTCAATCCGATATTCCTACACCGCGTATATTTTTTCTCGAATCGCGGATTCGAGGATGTAAATAATTTGATAAAAATCTCACGAGATCCTCGATGTCATTTTCATCAGATAAAATGAAAGGGAGCAGGAACGCAGAAAAAAGGAGAACCGTAATGAGGAGCAACCGATGAGAAAATTACCTATTCCGTTCGAAGGCACGATCGGAATTATTATTCTGTTTGCAACTATTTTACAATTCCTCGCGAGACAGCTCAGACGATATAAACTTGTTAACAATAACAAAAGATTCAAAGTTTCGTCAAACCGGTTGGTTCTGTGAATAAAATTCGCCCTGAGAGTAGGAATTAATATGCTCGAGGTAAAAGCGAACGATGGGGCACGCAAATGAGTCGATGAGGAATTTGCGGTGTGCTGATTTTGTCGCATGCGTTAGAGGCCCAAATATGTGACGATCAGTCGTTGAAAAAATTTGATTATACATAAACAGTCAATACGTTCGTATCTCCATTTGAAAAAGCCACTGAAAACTTTTAAATGATGATATTTCGTGCCCTGTCACAGACGCAATGTATAGAAAGATCGAACCGAAAACGACTCGTTTTTTAAATCCATTTTTGTTATCGAATAAAAACAGTTGCGCGATAGTGCGGGAAAAAAAAAACGATCGCTGACCTCTGGAACGGCCGGTAAATCGCTTTGGCAAAGTTCGAAACTTTTAAAAGTTCGCCACTTTCACTCAAAAGCCACGTATATGTCGTTGACAGCTTTGCTCTCCAATCGCGTACATCGAAAGAAGTCTAAAGTACGCGGCTTTTACCGAAGCAAAGCGAAATTGTTAATTCGATCCAGCATCCCCGTCTGTTGTCGCAAAGTGCACGCGTTATAGCTCGTAAAACTGTCACGATGATGTAATGAAATTACATCATCGAAGTTATGTATCATATCGCTCAATTTTACGCCCTAGTTTCCACATTTTCCACAATTTTTCTGATACCTGCTGCACTCGTGACGAGAGCTATCAACAGCTCTCGGAGTGCTTAATTATGAAAACTGCCATCTCCATCCGTATCAGCTTCTTTACTTGCGTTTTCGAACTTCTCTTATTCATCTCCCCGGTTATTCCTCGTCAATTCGTGATGCGCAATAATTATATAAATTTGCAACCGTTCCATAAACCTTCGAGAGCTTTTCAGAGGAATTACACGGCATAAAGTGAAATATTCCATCGCAGTGAGTCTTGTGTCATGGTCCATCCCTCTAACTTTGACAGAGAGCTATTCAGAGGAGCATAAACCGTTGAAACTTCATCAAACATCGCGGGTACTTTACGCACAGTACGGGCTGACTTTCGTTAAAGGATGAAACGCGGAATTGTAACTTCAATTTGCTATCGCGTGTACGAAACGGTGGAAAAAAAGCTTCAGAGGGAAGCTTTGGAGAACCAAGAAAAGTCAGATTCAGGTGGTTGAGGGGTCGTCGAAATTATTCATCGGTGCATAGATTCCAGCGGGCTCAACGGAAGCTTTTATTCGATGCTCAAGTTCTTCCTTCATTCCCAGCCACGAACGTTGTTCAGCTGATTTTCCATTGTCCATTTTGCCTCAAGATCTTCGCAGCTTCTTTCCCGCGTCGCCTACTCGAAATCCTTTCGAATCTGTCCCACGTTGTCCCCCTTAAGTTTCGTTCATTTTCGCGTTTCCTCACGCAGAAGCGAGAAACTCGAAACAATGTTTTTTCATTCATCTTACTCTCGCGATACTCCCGAAGAACATTCGAAAAAACGAATGTTTCGCGAGGAATTGCCAAAGTTGCACCGTCTTCTACCATCATATATCGCGGTGATGGCGGAAATAACAGCTGCTGTTTTCTTTCTTCCGCTTAACATTCATGATACCAATCTTGCTTTACTTCCGGGTCCAAGTTGAGCCAGCACGGTAATCTGCATTAGTACCGCCGACATCGAGATAATGTTATGTTGAACCGGGCGTGTCAGAGGTGGAATATACTCGTCGTCGTAACTTTGCAAATTTCCAAAGTGCTCGAGAGCATATATCTCATAAATGCAAACGAGCTTAAAGCTTGTAGATGCATTCTGCAGCCTCTCTCATTGCTGTTGCCTAGACACTGCCGTGGCTGCAGTGAAATTATGTACAAAGTCTGGTCGCACGAGTGGGTTAACGCGTTACGCGAATCGAGCAATTCTTGAGGAAAAGTGACTCGATGCAATGGAAAACAAAGGAGAAATCCATAGAACCGGAAAGGAATGCACGAGGTTTTGCGAGAGGGATAAGTTGAGTGCAGAGAGATGCAAGGATTTCCAGAAATCTCATGGACCCAACGACACTTTTGCGGATCCTGAAAATTCATTAGAATCGAAATTACGATCAACTTTTTCCTCGATTCAGCTTTATCCTTCAATCCAGTTAACGCGAGATATTTTTTTAATCCCGATAGCTTAAACAGTTTTAATCGCGTTTCGTAAGAAACTTGCAGCTAAATCTACATTTTGGGGCAGTTATTAAGGAAATCGTGAATTTTTCGAACTTTCAAAAATTGGCATAAAATGTCGTGAATTGGGCGCCGGGATTATCTTTGGTTTTTTTTTGTTAGTTCCAGGTTGTGTCGGTAAAAAAAAGAATTCGAGCCTCCCACACTTCAGCGCGAGATATTGGTCTCGGAGCTCGTAAAAAACATTCCTATAGATATATCAAAGTGTCGTCTCTCCTTAGCGCACGTTTATTATTCCAAGTTCGTATTTGGAGCACGCTGTACCAAAAGATAAGGCGGAATTGTTCCAGGCCCTTTTCGAGCCGCACACGAAGACACAATTATCACTGGTGTTCCCGAGTTATAGAAAACGAACGTACACACCACAAGCCATTTGCTCTCGCAGAGGCGGTGGAAGGTAAGTTCGGAAGCTGAAGGATCCCTGATTGTAACATGGGGTTTCGTACTCTCCTCTTCCCTGATGGAGAGATTAGATTAGCAGTCATAAAGAGACAATGTTGGCTGGGAAAACGTGGTTGGTTCAACATGAACTCGCGGTGAATACGAGGGGTTTTTCGATCGAATTTTTCGAGAAGCAATTCGTTCGCATAAAGAATGTTCGAAGGACGAGACATTATTGGTTTTTTGCGACTATATTTATTGTTTGCAGCAGCGATTTATGGATTTATCGATTTCGACAAACTTTCAGCATCAACAGCGCCATTTTCATCGCATTCGCGTGTCATAAAATGGATGCCAGTGTGATACGAGTATCGAAACGTTTACGCACTCTCGACTGTGGTAAATATTTACGGTTACGTAAATAAATACCAATCCTCTCGATTTTTCTGGTTTCGTTTTCGTTCCGTGCGAGCGGATGTCGCGCGTTTTACCCCATGACGAATACAGTCAACTTCAACCCCTATTTCGTCCGTAGATTTCATGACTTTTCAATTTTTCTATGAATAAGCTTCCCGGGTTCCGAAATCGATGCAGATATATTCTCAGTTAACATATTTCGAAAGAAAAATGGCGTTTTTTTTTGCAAATGGAAAGTTTTCAACTCCCAAAAACGTAGATTTTGACGTTTTCGTGGTATGCAACGAGCGAAATCACCGAGTTCCTCCAAGAGAAATTTAAATTCACCAGGAGAAATACAGAAAACCTTGGTACAAAAAAGTACGAAATTTATTTCAATTGCAGTTTGAACATACAATGATGAGTAAAGAGCAGCTTCAATGCATCTGAAAATTGTTGCGTACTTGTGTAAAAAAAGAGCTGCTCGTGTTTGCCATTCGTCTTCGGCGAGGGAGCTCAATTTTATTCTCTTATTTTATTTTCATTTTCGAACTGAGTGTTCTAAACATAATACGGAAATTTAGCATTATTGAATGGCCGGTTTATCGTTGGGAAACGGCTCCGAGTCGGAGAAAATCAGGAAATACGATCGAATCCCACGTGTGTGTATGCCACTCTGTCTCTTTTATTTCTCTAACTTCTTCTTGTTTTACTTTTATCCGTTCCTTCAGTGGAAATAAACTGGTCCCAAGGAACCGATCTTGTTGAAATTCAATTTTATCTCGCGTCGGTTCGTCGTAATTCCAAACTTTGTTACTCCTCGATGCTATTTTTTCGACGTTTCATTATAATTCGCGAGTAAAGCAATGGTCTCTTACGAGAAACAATATCGTCATCGGAAAATTCGTTTTCACAAAGCATGCTGCGTGACTATTTTTTTTCGTAATCTTGTAAATTATGTTTAAAATCAAAATTTCCATTTTTAAGTACATTGCCGCTGAATTTTTCCATCATATTTCTATGCTCCATAAATACATCCCACAAATTTGCCAAAAAATATTTTTTTCGTCATCCTTGTTGACGAAAAGAAAAATTCTATTTTTATAATCTCGTTTTATGAGTTCTCGTAACACTTTTTGGTTGAAAACAAATTGTTCATTGCCTGAGGGGTGTTTTTTATCCGGGAATTAATTTTATGAAATATCAAGATATTAAAGGTTTTTGTTTATTGAAAAAATGAGTTACAATATCGTTTTTCATCGTTCTTCGGAGAGGGTCCGTCGAGTTTCGGTCTTCCTCAATATTTTTTTGTCTCTAAAATACGGTAACGGTGCGGCGTTAGATTTTGCTCCCATGTATACCAGGATGTCACGGGAGTGATGTATCCCTGAATTCGTGTTTATTCGGCGCGTTGTGCAAAATAAATCGATCATCGTGGTTGGTCCATGTGTTCGGCGAAGGAAATATTGCACGAGTGGTGAATAATGAGAGTAGCGCAGTTTACGTTACAACAGACTGAATCTAAATTGTGTAGGTATACACACAAAATTGCCGATGAATAAAAATAAAGATATGCACGCTAATGGCATGTACGCAACAGAAAGACCGCGATATATGTATACACATATGGCGCTCGTACTTATTCACTTCCACCTTCGTCATCCATTTATTCGAGGTCTACATTGTGATTTACCTTATGGCGAAATTATACCGCATGCTTCGGCGAGATTCAAATGGACAGGGAAAGATCGAGAGAGAAAGTGAGAGGGAAGCGAAAAAAGAGAGGGTGAGAGAGAGAGGGTTGCACAGGAGTGATGTTATGTTGAACGCCATCGCAGAAAATTGGTAGTCCATGGAGTTGCCGTACAAACCACGTACCCTGGTCTATCGCACATGGAAAATTCCAGCAGACCCTTGATGGATCACAGTTTGAATATTTTTTCACCCTGGCGAGAGGGAAAAAGTGTAAAACGGACGGTGACAATCCGATACGTGATTGAAGCACGGTCCGTCAAGGGTGTTCCTGCTGGTGTTGGCCGAACGTCACCAAAAGTCCTTTTACTCTGCAAATCGTTTATTTTTCAGTATATTCGAGACTTTATATGGTATAGACGATGGGAAGAAAATAATGTAAAATAAACGTTGTAAAATTCACGTTAACTTTGAAAATTGAAACCTCATTTGAAGCGTTAGTAAATTCTCAACGTCTGATGGTTAATATTACGCTGCAGTATTTTTATCAAAGAAGCCTCAGGCGGACCTGATGCTCGGGAATTCGACGTTATTACAGAAAAATATATCATGCGATGTCGTTGTAAAAATAAAAGATTCATTTCCGAAACTGTTAAACACACGATATTATAGGAGAAACATTCTTGTGGCGACGATTCCTATTTGTTTAATACGTATTTTTCCAACTTTAAACAATAAACAACGAATGGGCGAATGTGGGATGGGCTTGGATCAAACCGGTGTATCAATATAGCCTTCTTACCGCAAAAAAAACTGAAAAATAAAAATGAAACTTTGTTCAATAGCGACGTACACCATGAGAGACTTTCTACATTTGTTACGCTAGTACTATGCTAGTATTTTTCAATATATTAATTCTCTTGAATCCTCGACAATCATTAAACAACCTAAACAAATGTCTGATGCACAAACGATTAAAAGCGATAAAAAAAAAAATTAATTCTCAATTTGTTTTTGGCCATCAAAAAAAGAGCAAAAAATTCGGCTGTTTCATCGAGTCGTAAGTTGCGCGTGAATCTTCCGAAGAAAATATATTTCTCCCGCGATAATTAGGGATATTCGGGCGAGATAAATGTGAACGACGATTCAGTGCTGAATAAACAGACTCAGCGACGATTAACCGCAGCGCTTACGATAAAGGCGCGAAGATGGAATGATTTTTTGTTTAACGCTCTTGTCAGTAATCTCTCACACGAAACTTCCTATCCGTTCTCCATTCGATTGGACCTTTATCCAACAATTCTATCCAATCCCCGGGGATTCATCGGAGATTCGCAATATCCCGGAACTGGTCTGGTGCTTCTCTACAACGCCTCGCCAGTCTGGGGTTCGTTCCAATTCTCGCACGAAAATTATCCGCAGTATATTAAGGCGATAGCCAAATTACGTCGCGCTTGGGTTCCGGGCGACCCTGTAGGAGGGTGCAGTCAGCAACGTATTTATGATAACCATTATCCAAGTGGAATTGGCTTCCCCCAGCGGCAATTCCCGTTGCGTTTTCGCATATTTTTAGTAGATCGTCTCGTATCTGAGCCATCGTATATACACTTTTCATGTTTCCCTGTATACAGGGTGTTCCATGTCAAGTGGCATTGTGAAATATTTCTAAAGCGTTTAACGCAATGAAACAAAAAATCTTCAGTCAAATGTTGAAGAATTGGGAGGGAAAGATAGAACGATTAGGTTGTCAGCTACATCGGAAATGGCCTCAAGGTCTAGTGAAGCTCATTTTCAGCTATTTCAGCAAGGTCAGGGAGGAAAAGCTTTAATCTTTATTGAATACGATTGTGATTGTGTGGTGGGAAAACGAAATCTGAAGATTGTAATGGTATGGAACGAAAACTGCATGTCTTTCCTTAAAAAACTGGAAATGACCTTCACTTGACCTTGACGTATATCTTTATCGAAATCCTCCAACTTTTGATGGAAAATTTCTTTTCGATCGCGATAATCGGCATTTTTTTACATCACCATTTCACTTAAAGTGGCCCACCCTGTACAGTACAATGTTTGAGTGGGATGCCACGAAATCGTCGGATGAACCGAACGAGAATATTGATCCGACTTTTTATCTTATCCAAATCTCTTGATTTTTTCGGCAATCTTTCCTACGTGTATTTTCACTGGCTGGAATATAATATATGCACAAATGTGCGGGTGTATAAATGGAAAAACAAGAGTACCGTTTTTTCGTATGAAATGCGATGTAATTCTCGTTTGAAGTGTAAATATTTTTCGTATCATTCAAGATACGTGAAATTATCTTTCTAAATTACCCGGCGTCGGGATGCTGCCGCGTCGCTGGATAATAATAACGGCGCGTGATGAATTCGAAATTACGACACGCGGTTTTAATCATCAATTAAGGCACGTAATTTGTTGGAAAATGTTTAATTAACCAATTAATTATAATATATGAATTTATATCATTATTCGTATATTTCGACGGATTCATAAACGAGTATACGTCAGTCACAGAAAAAACCAATTTAGCCGTTTGACACGTTGACATCGTGCGAACGTCAATTTTTTTTATTAAAATCGTGCTTTCGACACCAATTCTTCAATCCATCAAAGAGGTACATTATTATTATTTTTATTCAGAAACTGTATACAGTCTCTGATTATTTACGGAATATTCGAAATGGAAATTATAATTAAATATCGGTTTTCAAGGCTCCTTTTTTTTTTATCGATTTATTCGATAATTTTCATCTGCTCGCGCAATATGCATTATTCGACGCTCGTATTTTGACTCACGTTGCGAGACATAGTGTTAAATTGTTCATGTACTCGGAATATCATTACTGCACCTTTGTGTTATCGAGCAGTCTTGAATATCACTACTCATTATTTTCATCATTTTCAGCATACTCTTCCATTTTCTGACTCTCCTATTACGATAAATGAGAAGCTCAGCGAGAAGTTATTACACAACGTCATATTGCAAAAGGTCTTCGACTTCATTTGAACACGCCAGAAAGGCAAAAATGAAATTACTCTCTTATTCTTTTTTCCTTCGTATAAGAATGAAAAAAAATCACAGATATTTGTAAAGCATCACAGTTCGTACCTACCAGGGATGATCTTGAAAAATTCTCGAGAAGATGATGTTTTTCTCTGTTTTCTTCTGCATGTAATACACCCGGGATAACATTCTCGATGCTTTGAAATTCTTTTCCGCCAACTTTTCCGGAGCGCATCTGCTCTCGCCGATTTGTAATCTGTCGCGAATTCGACAGATTTACCATAGCGGAGGGGCCTTTCTTACGAAACGGTGAACTTTGCCGTGAGCTCCGAGCGGAAAAATTTTTTTTGGTATTTAACAATCCTCGACAAAGAAAAACGATTTTCATTTCGTTTAACTGCTCTCTCGTACACTCGGACAAAATTTCAAGAGGCTCAAAATTTCAAATGGAATTCAAAAAAAAATATTGTACAAAAGCAAAAATGGCAGTGTTTTCGAGTTTATTTTTAGTGGTGGTTATTTAACCGTGTGTGAATTTGATATTAAAAAACTTGGATGAATGTTAATATTGCAAAAATGAGTATTTGACGTCTGTGACAACATTTCCCCTCTGGATTATAGAACGCATTGAGTTCCCTTGCTTTTACTGTTGTATTTTGAGATTGCAAGGCACGTCAGGTAGATACATCGTAGGAAGTTGGCTCGTTTGCTTTGTAAAACGATTTAAAACATCCGCAAGTTTTACGCTATTGCAGTTTGCTCTGTCTCAGGATGCATTATCGCTTTGTGAAGTTTGCCTTGGGGAAGATTAAGGGCTATTGAATACCGGAAAGAGGCAACGAGAGACAAAAAAATGGCGAGTATAATATACCATCGCGAATGGTCCCATGAACAAAACACTGAGCTTTTGAAAGCTTTTGCAAGCAACGTATGACTCTATTTTGATGAACTCGTCAGGAAATGGTAATCGAGCCCCATGAAAAATGAAAAAAATTGCAGCGTGATTATAGTTGTAATCGCATTTCGTTGATAAAATAAAACATATATATTTTTCTCTTTTCGAGATGAATAACGTGATGACTTTTTATCTCAATGTTGCGCGTGTGCCGGAAGATATATTTAAAATATATATATATTTTGTTACTCGATTTTACGTCATAAACGGAATGATTATTTTGAATAATAAAAACATATATCATATAACAACTTATTAAAATATTTTTGTCCAAAAAGACGATGAATATAAGTTTTCCATGAAAATATGGGCTGAAATATATTTTCTTTCGTAGGGCCACGCGCATATATATGCAACGGAGCATTTTTAGGATATATCGCGCGTGCTTTGCCTCGTGTTTTTTTTTCATTTATGAAATATGCAGATCTCGTTGTTCGCGGTGATATATCCCCCTTTTTGGAATACGAATATCACTATATCTATGATAATAAGTATCCGTCGCGAAATACGAAGCTCTCAACTTGCCGCATAGCAGACGACGTTTTGTAAATTTCATCAGCAAACTTCTTGAAATTCTACGAAAACATCGTGCACATACACAGTACACAATATTCATGGAGAGTAAACTAGATTTTGCGAAGTTGACAAAAGTTAACTCATGACATCACTCTCTCCATTTCCTCGATTCTGTATCACGTAGGCAAATTTCATATTCTTCGCAAATCATCTCGAGCTGCTGACAACGTTCAACCTTTACCTCCATCGTATTCTCTCGGTTTTTCAATCGCACCGTAACGCCTGTGAATTGCATTCTCCGTGGGCAGACGGAAAGTACGAGAAACCTGTGTCGATAAGGTAGTTTCCTTGCGAAATTTTTCTTTATTTCTTATATGGAAAACAATTTTTGGAATTGTAAGTTTGAAAATTTGACGGTTTTTTCGTGTCATAAATACAAGTGTAGCAAACATGCCCGGCATTCCATACACGTACGTTGCGCTGCGTTAATCAATTTATATAATAGCAAATCACGAGGAAGAGACTCGAAAAATTGAAAAAAAAAAACTGATTCTCAAACATCCGGTGTCATATACTCGCATAACGTCGAAATGTACTTGACCAATCGAGCACTTTTTCCACGATCATTATAAAGTCATATTGCCGGCAACGGGCGTCGGAAAACAATGAATCATCTCACGCGTGCAGTTTCACGCGCGAGATAATTCAGTGTTTTCCTCATTTCATGCGTTGTTGAATCATGAACCGAGGTAATACGGTGCTCAGCTCATGCGACAACTTTCACACAGTACGAGTATACGAGTGATTACACCAAAGTGCGAATCCGTCAATTTTATGCGCGACGGGCTGTGCAGAGAAATGATACATTAATGATAAAAAAAAATCATCAACGATTCGTCGATTTCATCATCGTTAAATCATCTCGCAAGGCTGATACGTGAATTGTTTCATAAACTTCACAATTTTTGACATCTCGCGCGAGCGAGGGCGAGGCAGTCCGGTAAGGAGAGTGATTGCAGGGTCGATCATGCTCGGCAATGCGATCGATTTTCGTTGAGTTCCGAGTCACGCGACGCGATTTATTTTGCGCGCCATCGGGCAAATCTGTATCGTTCGAGGGATAGTGCTCCAGTCGTTCATTCTCGCTTCTCTTATCGTTGATCTCACGAGAAAGAAAAGAGAGGGAACGAGAGAACGAGAGGACAACGATTTTTCTTGCAGTCCTTTTCATACCTGCTGGGAACGTTTTCCATCCGAGACCGGAACAATTTGTCGGTGCAACATATGCCGAAGCAAACATTATTATAACGCCGCTCCACCGTTGTATTCTCGAATAAGCGAACGTGTCTGTGCACGTGTATTTACACTCGGTTGCATTTCGGTGGTTTTTCAACATCACGAAGAGCCATCTTCTCAACCGCTTCTTCCCCGTTTATTCTCGGGTTTCTCGCATTCTCTCTTTAATCTTCCTCGAGTTTCATCTCATTTCACCGCGTCTCCGAGAGCTGAGAATTTTCGTAGCCGTTGAGAACAAGATAAATCGCATGGCTGAGACACAGGGCACACGCAGGGCTGCTTCCACACTTTATAAACTTGCCTCAGACAAACGTCGTTTGAACATCGGAAATTCGCGTTGTAACAGACACAGACGCTGGCATATGCGATAATGAGTGCATGTATCATCGTTTCTCATTTTCGTGGCGGATTTTTCGAATACGATGCGAGACGGGTGGTTTCAAATTTTCACCACGAAATATTCAAAACTCTCATCGATCAGAGAACCGCTTGAATGAATTTACTGTCTTTCTCAATGGCTATCGTGACTATATTTTTTTTCAAGTTACATCGATTTCTTCGATCGATTCGTGCCCGCTCAGCCTCTTATCAAATCGCGAACGGAAAAGTTGACGATATTATTGGATTCGACAAAAATTGACGAACCGTAATCGAATTTGGAAAAAAGTGTCGATTTTAACACGATTAAAAGATACTCGGCTGGACGACGAGTATTTTTTATTAATAGTCGTTTTTTCATCCAGGACGTTTTATCGGTCGGTTTATTTTGGCTGAGGTATTTCGTCACATTGCGGATATATTTACATGTATATGTGTTTGGATAAATAGCGGGGTGTGTTAACACTGTATCCAGCACTTTCTTGCCATTAATCAACTATGAATTGACCGGAGACGTTTACTATCTGGCTTACGGTTAATTAATTGTCACGATCCACGCGCGCTTTCCTCCTCCTCTTGACTCTCTTCCTCTCTCTCTCTCTCCCTCTCTATCTCTATCACACTCACGTTCGCCGTACTTACTTACAAGCTGTAAAGGGGTTGGGAGCAACAAGGGTCGCATCGAGCCCCATATATACAGCTTGTGGCACGTGTGACATGGTCCAACCATGACCAGCAAATGGAATGAGGGTATATCGCGCTTACCACGTATCTTCCCCGTTATGCGGTACTCGTTTGACGTTCCAACTTGATAATCATAATAATTCGAGTAACGCTGCTCATACACAATGACGCGAGCGGGTTATACCACCATCTAATGCGAATTTACCAAAAAATAGCGTGAGAATAAATGAAAAAAGAATATGCAAAATGGAATTTCCGTCAGAAAATAACGCGACGAAATACGCTGCATATTTTGCTGTTTTGGCACACCGGCGTTTTTCACAGAGGATTTTTTTGCCAGTTGGGTGTACCTTTTACACGCTTAAAAAGGAACAATATTCGGGGAGGAAAGACGCGGTACAGAGACGCGTTTGATCATTTTCGTTCCAGGGAAAATAAAAACGAATAACAGGATTTTGTGCTTTCATAACGACGAACTTGCGCATGTAATTAAAAATCCTCGTTATAATTTTACGCTGTTGTGATAAATCAACGAAACACTGATGAAAAAAACATAATATATCAAGGATTTTGTTTTCACTGCCCTAACGAAGTAGGTGGTGTGTCGAGGGCTTGTAGAGGGTTGACTGGTTACGTACATCTGGAGTCTTATATAATTCGTACCTTTTCTCTCAAGTCCTTACAATCGTTGTATAATGAGATTAACGCTACAAACGTCTTAATTGCGAAAGAGTTCTAGCGTGAGAAATTACGTCTCGAGGAGGTCTGAGTAAAGAACGCGAAAAAAGGCAGGAGGTTTTTTTTAATACGACGATTCGAGCATAGGCGAGCAATTAAACGACGACATTGCCGCATGAAAGCGAGCGTCAACTTTCATCGATATTGCATCTCTTCCATATGAAAAACGTGACCTGACAGCTCTTGTAAAATGAAATTAATAAAAAGAGTTTCTCCAATTTTCATATTATCCACTTTTCGAGTATATCATTTTCCACTTTTCCAATATTTCGTTCAATTCAATTTGGAAAAATGTTACGTCTCATGCAGCTGGAAAAATTGAATACAGCATATTGCTCGATTTTTTTTGAAAAATTTTGTTACACTCTTCAATACTGGAAGGGTTTTATTCTCTATGCTGCAAACATTTTTTTTTTAAATAGGCATTTAGGATGAAGGACATAGGAGGAATGAAGTCTTTTTTTTTCTTTGTTCATCATTGTAGTCGAAACGTTTGACATCACGTTCATAAAAAATTGAGTAGTACATTTCTCTTGTCAGTTCAGAACTGTCAAGAGTCGCTAGTCATTTTACGATAATAAATTTTTATAAATTTTATTGCCTTCTCGTGTCTAATGGAATACTTTTTCCAAAGGATACGTCAACGTCAACAGGTAGCGGATTGAATCTTTTCCAGAAAAATGTGTCTTCCACTGATGGTTACGTGTTTGAAAAAAAACAATAAAAAAAATCGTTCGTAAGTAAATTTCATTTAGTCATAAAGCAAGATTTTGTTTTCCTTGCTGGAAAAACGAATTTAACAAATATCGCAAAGTCTGTATATGATAAAATGAATGTTTTCTCTCATTCGTACACGTTGAAGTGGCTCGTCGAAAATAATGTTATTGCTAGAAGACTTTCCGACGACGCGAATGTACGTGAAGCAGAAAAAAAGAAAATCTTTTCTCATAGACTCGAGCAATATCTTTTATTATATGAATTTTTCATTTCTCGTTATAATTCCTTTTCCTTCTCTGACGAAAGATTTATCCACTCATCCTCGGAGATTCATCTCGAGCTGCGGGTGTTTGTTCCTTCTTGCTGAAACGCCAGTCCCACGAGACTCTTACGTTGTCTTCGGGCAGTCTTTAGCTCGTCTCCGGGAGTGAAAGATTCGATATTCCTTCAGAGTTTTGTGTCGCGTGAATAATATAACAGAGGACAGGAGAATATAAATAAATTTGTCGGTGGCGAGAAAATCATTAATTGCTTCTGATCAAATTCAATATTATTTATTGAAATTTATTCCTTCTTTTCCGTAGAACGAGGAAACGGTGCGCCTCTTCTCAATTTTTGAAATTTCATTCGGCGTAAATTTCTGTGTGCAATTGTTTCAATATCACCTCTCAGTTTAGCTCTAAACAAGTCTTTCATGTGAGAGAACTTTGAAGCTTGAATAAATTATTATCATTCTCGAAATTTTGGTGCATTAAATTTCCAAGTTTTCAATTACAAAGTTAATAAACGTTGTAATGACAAAATGACACTCCTTTTTTCTTTCACATAATTGATGCACTCGGTATTTGAGGTAACGTGAAATTAGGTCAAGAGGTAATCCTTAATTTGCATAAAAACAGGACAAAGTTGGATCGCTTGGTTCACCTGAGAAAAGAAGAGTTGTTTTCGAATCTTGCGAAGCAAATAACAGGAAAACAACCCCGCTGTCGTGGGGTTTCAAAGTACGTCTCCGTTGAAGCAGCCGAGTGGACCAGAAAACTCGACTTTCTAACTAGCAGATCCATAGTAAAACGATGATAAAAGAAAGCAAAGGTTAATAAAGGCGGAACGAAGAAGAAGAAAATGAAAAGGTTCAGAAAAATTGTTGGGTCCTTGCTCCGGAAGGTTTATTCCTTTCCTTGACATCTCAGGTCCTCTTCTGCCGCTAGGAAAAACGTGTATGAGTTTACTGTCTAAACGATTCACAAGACTTCATCCAGCATTCGTTTCTTAGCCACTTGGCAAACTCTGAAAATCGATGTTCGACAGATTCTCTCAGTCAATAAGCAGTCCCATTCGCGTCGACCGTTTCGTCTCTCTTCGCTCGGAGAACAAGATGGAATAAAAATGGTATACTATACCGTATGGACGGTAAAAGCTTGCTGATGACAAGAGAGAGTGCAGGCGATAAAAGAGTCACCGGAGAAGAAGATGAGGAGCAAGAAGATGCGCAAGAAGAAACAGAGTCAATTGGGTGCTCACTCGATTACAAGGAAGAGCGTGTCCTCGGCGTTTTCTTGCGACGAAAGAAAGAGTCCCTTCCACATCCCCATTTTTTCACCTCTTCCAGAAACGACGTTACCTTAATTTGCCTATCCGAGTTAGCAAGCTTTCATTTACACGCAGCTTCATCGCATTTTCAGTTGCTATCTCGCGCGACAACGTTCGCCCAGCTTTTTCCGCCTTTTCCTCCGGCAGTTCGCGCACTCTCGGCTATCTTCCACGTTCTCCGGCTCCGGTTCCGGACGTTTTTCCTCGCATTGGTCCTTTGTGAGCCCTCGAAGAACCAAGTGCTCGATACAGCTGGAAGATTGCTGCATTTTTCGATTATCAGCTCCTGCTCTTTTTCCTCTCACTTCCTTTCGCGTCGTGATCCAACGATAAGGTGTGCCCTTTTGAGCTAAACATGCGATGTAGTCGTAGCTTTGCGATTGCAGCGATATCTTCGACTTATCTTGCCGCCCATTAAGATAAATCCACTGTGGTGATTACCGAGCCCAAAGAATCGGAATTAAAACTGAAATCACTCTTAGGATTGTGCTCCTCCTCATGCAGGATAATTATACTGCTATCGTATTCCGCTGAACAGATGATTGGTGCGATTACATCGTGTTACATTTTTCAATCGCGGAAACTAACTCCCATCCGCAAAGCGGAACTTTGGGGTACTATTGTTGACCCTTGCAGCATCTGACTGAACGAGAATCGGTACTTGGATCTCGATGGCGACATCACGATGATGTCACGTCAGTGAATTACGAGATTCAGAGATTGAAGAGCTTGTCCGAGAGTGGCGAAATACATTTCGTGATACTCCGAGCTTACTCGAGAAGACGGATTAAAATCGTTCGATCTACCTTCAGATTGAGGGAGAGCCCGTGAGATTTTCCACATTTTCGCTTCCTTCGGCTTTTCGATTCTCCAAAGATCCTGGACGCCCGAGTGCCAGGCGAAAGATTAATGCTCCCCTAATTGTGCCGTTCGATCGAATACGAGATTGAAAGCTTCTCTTCTACCGCAATTTATTTAGATCTGGGCATAATTAATCGCATTTTCCTAAAAGGCGATCTTGTGATTCTGAATCCGATAACGTTATGAACGAATCGCTTCGTTATACGTAATTATTCGGTGGTGATCACGATTCTCGAATGGAAGGAATTGACGCGGAGAACGAGGCCCGAAAGTTATTTTTCAACCTCTGCATCGTCGTCCCTCCTTCCGACCTATTAATAGTTTCCAGTCCGGGTAATAGCTGTCGTTTTTTTTCGTACCTGATGCAGATTGCTACGCCATGGTTCATAGCGGTTCAAACCTATTATTCGAACCTATTACCTCCGGTGTGGTCATGTGGTCTGCGGATCTCGTTCTCTTTTTGCATCCCCAATCCTTGCTTTTTATCGTATTCTGTAGCAATGCAAAGTTGGCATGGCCACACTGGAAATGCCACCACAACCGAATAAAGCGATCGACCGAACGCGATCGGTGCTCCTCGTTTTATTTCGATGTGCAAACATCAATACCAATCCCCGTTTGTTATTTCCGCATCGGCCTTTCCCCAGCACGTAAACTATTCGGTGGATCGAGCGATGAACCACGAACACCCGGAAACTTGAAACCATTTTAATCAGCGATAAAAAAACCGTCGACTTCATAAATATACATGACTTGTACATAATCGCTCATCCGGATTAACTAGAATCACGCGTATATTTTTTTTGCAAACATGATCGTAAAACAGAGAATTATGGATGGTTTATTGACATTTAATCCCTGGATTGAATAAGTTCACATTGAGCGGCGGTTATTTTACCGCATAAATAAACTGCGATTTATATAGAAGCTTTTGTCGATGAGTTCCCGTTTCTCGAATATCACAGCTCTTCCACGTTTCGATATAAATTCGATTATTTTCCATGTTTCTCTATCATTAATATCCAACATCGAGCGCGATAATTTGCTACATTTTGCGTCGATAATGAGCAGTGAAATGCGGTACAAAGTTGGAAACAAAAAATCCCTGATGAATCGCTGCTTAATAAAGTTATGAACCAAAACGCCCGAGGTGATCGCTTCGGGTAGCGCCGATTGTTTCAACTTTATCAATCAAAAACTCATCAGGGTTTCTTCGGCTCGCAAAAGTGCTCGCACACTGTTAGCTTCGGGATTTCGGTTCGAATCCGATTTCATATTACTCACATTAAGTTCCGTGGCATCCGTACGGGTTTGCGCTGCAGCATCATTAAGGAGGATAACACAACGATAAACGCGCGAATAAATGCCCGGGTCGGCTACGAGCTTCGTGTAATCGTTCTGAAAATTTGCAAGCTTTGCCGCAAAACGTACCCGATCATCGAAGGGTGAAAATTGTTTGCATACCATATAGCTGTGGGTTTTGCATGCCATGAAATAAAAGAGCAATTTTGCATACAATTTTAGCAGAATCCGGCAATTGCCGAAAGTATATGCGCGAATCCAGCAGCGCACATTGGTACAAAACGTTGAACCTCGAACAGCTTTGTGTATGGATCCTTTTCTGCATATCCAACCTGCTCACTGGCCTCCCCCTCACTGAACCAGTTTGCAAATGTGTTCCCTGGTTTTATGCCCGATAAACACCGTCGTTACTTGGTGCGCTGAGAGGAGAGAGGTGTAATCTTCGACGAGTATTCGAGATAAGCGTTCGCCAGAAGCTTTCCGTGGCTGTGCGCAATTCCACGCATGTGCAGCCACCAGAAACTTCATCCCTGATCTGCTGTAAACTTATTCGCCATTCGAGCTCGATTCAGTCACGATATCGAGTCAATTACACGTTCATAAATGAAGAAAGATTTATAAGGACCCCTGACAGTGAGTCCAGAATCTCCCCGTATGTCCTTGAAACCTCCGGAAGCCTGTTACAGTGTCTGATGGTCTGTTGGAGGCGGTAAGACAGCTTGAATGAAGGACGATGACATTTTCATGGCAATCGAAAAGATTATCCCTTCCGTGCTTGTGTTCGCCATTCTTTTCTCTCGTAACGCCTCATTCAACAACCATAATCCGCTTTTGGGAATCATTACACGCTGGCATTCAACAGTTCGTTGACAGAATTCCGAAATTGCGAGAGTACTTTTACTGCAAGACACGAAGAAAAACTAAACAAGTAAAGCAACATCATTTCACACTCTGTCAACGACGGATCATGGAACTTTAAAAGATAATTTCATGTCTATTCCATTTTGCAATATTCTCAGCACGATCTATAAATGACAGTATGGATTACGGGACGTTATTTAATAACGCGAATATGTCGCGAGTCGCGAATTCTTCTTCCATTCGTCGACTTGGAGTACGTCACCAAGATGTCGTCGTACAAATTACGCAGCCAAAGTCATCCGTTCTCCAAACTCGTAAGATTTTTTGTTTTGCAACAGGGTGTTATATAGGCGTCTTGTTCGCACTTCAAGGCGAGCCTGGTGGAGAATACCCAGACCCGCTAGCGCTTTCACCGAAACTTCTTAAGAAGCAATTATTCACTGCTCAGTCCTTTATAATAGTGACAAATGACCAGCAACCCCTGCCTAACGTTAACTCTATACCGGCAAGAACCAGGGAGAAACCTTCGCGCGGAGGTGCTGTCAGGGTCTAGGCTACAGAGTTATAACTACCGTACGAGTGGAGGAAAGCGACAAGAGAAGGTCTCGTATTTCCTAGGACGAATATCTCAGAGCTGGGTAGGATTTAACGATTCTTTAAGTTCCAGGCGAGCTACACGTCGTATTTCCTCCTATTCTTAAGCACAGACCTCGCGTTGAAACGAAAATACCATACATGGAGTATCGGTTATGAAATACTTGATTTCCTGGTTATGTCGTCGGTGAAGTTCCTCGAGTACACTATTATTTTTATTATTATTATTTATATACAGATTTACAAGCAGATTACGATCCAAATATCCGCACGTACGTCCCTTTTCTTGTCTCGACGTTCAGACATCATTTTCACAGGAATACCATTTCACCCTCGAACTTTTGTCAAGAAAGTGTCGACTCTTAATGAACTGGCTGAAAAGCCTCTGAAAATGACATCGTCGTTTGTCACTCCAGGTTTCATGGGTACGACGAAGAGGCGACGAACTTCATCTGTTAACCGTGGGAATTCAGACTTACGCAAACGATGCTCGCTTCGAGATGGATCATCGGAAGCCCAACGACTGGTGTCTTGTTCTTCATTCGGCGAATGAAAGGGACGCGGGAGTTTACGAGTGCCAGGTCAGCGTCCATCCGCCACTAACGAGAACGGTCTACCTAACGGTGTCTGGTGAGTCTTTATTCTCAATCGTACAATCGAAAACAAGGATCGCAAAAATCCACTCACATCGGTGGATGATTACGAAACTTTTGATCCCGGCATTGTTATAAATTTGCATTAATCATTATTTCGTAAAGATTAACGTCTGTTTTCTCACAAACGGTGACATTCCGCATTGAAAAGTGTGAAAGCGAAGGAGACGAGGACACTCTGAAGTAGCCTCATTTTTCATGCAAAATTGTGGCAAAACCATAACCCATATTCGCGTATGGGTGCATTATAATCTCCTTTCACAGCTGGTACTTATATTTCGTTATCGTTAGTTTTCTCGGGGGATGGATGAGAAAAAGTTAATCTCACGGCTCGATGCGGTTATAATCATAAAGCCCGACAGTGAGGCGGAGAAAAGGAAAGGATGGATGTAAAGTTCGAGGGCGACAAGGGTGTATATATCATGTACATTCTCGTGTGTGTGTGTGTGTGTGTGTGTTGTGACGTTACCACATAAAACACCATGTGTCCGTTTTCCGAGAGTACCAAGGGTGATGTGGAATCTCATAAATCACAAGAGTGCCACGTCGTTAGGGTCATCGATAAGGATGTTCGCAAGAAGATTGTAACGACGACAGGGCTACGCCATCGACGATAAAACTTTTACCTTCTGATAAACGGAGCAATGTCAGGGCTTGACGAGTTTTATGTTTATGAAGATGAAAATCATGCTGGAACAACAGATTTTCTCGGGGCTAAATGCAATTCGTAATTAGCGAAAAAATTTCGGCAAAACGTGCGCTATTAAGGTAGTAAACGCGAGGGAGAGGAAGAATTATTCGATGAAGAAGATATTGAGATGTACGTATGTGGGACGAGAAAAAAAAGGGATGGTAGTTACTGGCTGGCCTTAGGTACGAGGGTCATGTCACGATAATGAAAAGAAAGGGCGCAATCACAGTGCTGCTCAAACTTGTTCCGGGTAATTGTCTCCGGCAAGTACCACGACGTGAGTCTACTTACATGCATAGGTTATGTGACACTGTCGGTTTTTGTGTGTACATATGTACATCCTTGTGTGTGTATATATTTATATATTTTTATCCCGTTTCGTACTCCATTTTAGTTTATCAGTACGGACGATATTGACTCACAGTTCAGCCTGTTTAGAGCCTCGCTGCATATTCATACTGCACGAAGATATTCTCGGTCGTTCCACCGGGATTATCCGTTCCAATATTTTTGAAGCCCCAGGCGGTACACCATAGGCTTTTTACACTATTCGTTTCTCAAGACAAACTCCACTATTTTTTCCGGGCATGAAACGCGCTGTTATCCAATTTGCCATGAAAAAAAGGCCGAAGACACCTGCGGCATTGTTGCTTCAAAAAATAAATCTCCGTCGCTCATCGAGTGGTTCGATCGTGTACGTTTTTTTTTTTATGAAAATAGTCATAACGTGGGGAATGATTTTTGAACTAATGAGAATGATGAATGTCAGATTTTCTTTAACCTGTGATAAGGCAGCTCCGGTTTTGGATATTTTAATTACGATTTGTTCGATATATCGAATAACCTTCTGCTTAAATTTGAATTTCCGGTGGATAACATTTTCGTGTATATATGGTGTGGATCGTTTGTTATGGAATAATAATAATGTGAACTGGAGCAGGAAGAGGGTTTTCTCTCTATTCCATCTATATTCGCTGGATACATGTAAACGTTTCGTTTCTCAAATTTCCGTGGATATTACGTTTTGAGGTTTCAACCGCGAATTCAGCATGACGTACGAATGGTTCACTCAAAAACATATATTCTTTGAACAAGCTACTTGAATAAACGATGAAAATCACGAGTGTATTTTTGAAATTCAATATTACTCCACTTTAGTTTGTGGCGTTGAGTTTTTACAAAATTGACATCAACGAGAAATATCAGGGGAACTTTGGAATAATCGAAGTACCGAGTAGATTAGTCTATAAATGAATAGCAATCTTCATTAATGTGTGTGTGTGTGTGTGTGTGTGTGTGTTTATTCGAAGCAATCAATCTATTAAAAGATATTGACAAACAGCCTGTCTGTTTGACCTTTCAGCGTAATAATTATACCTAGCAGGAGATGAATAGACGTGCTTTGAAATTAATATACATCATTAAAGCCGAGCAAGGATGATATAATAATTTTTTAATAGATCACTCGAATCAGATCGAACGTACCAATAATTACGTATGTATAAATTTGCCCGCTTCAACTCCATTCGTCATTCATACGTTTGTGTCGTTTAATACTCTTCCATTACCGAAAACTGATATCGCACTCGGAAAAAATGGAATTTTACATTCATATTTCATTGTTTTACATTTAGCAAAAATGTCACGTTCACTGACGTTTGACGAGATATTTGTTTTTATTAAAATTTCCGACTCGTGGCTGATACAGCGTTGCAAAATAAAACCGATGAGAACAAACTTTTGCGAAATTCATGACGGTCCTGGGACAGCCTTTTTTTTTTTACCTGATATAATTTTTTCTCTGGATTTTCATCTCGTTCGTTTGGCATTTTTTTTGCTTCCGAAACGCGATAGCATGCGCAGCTGTATTGCAAAGTTAACGAATAGTTTCGTGGTACAAAAAGTCCGAGACTTTTGTATTCTATGCTGTGCGCGAGTCGGGCTTCCGGTTGCAGAAATATTCGCACATAAACCACCGAATGTTTTTTAACTCATAGATAAACCTGCTTACGTGTGTGAGTGCGTGACGAAATGTGCGATTTATATGCTCAAAAGTATGACCGTAAATGCCGTCATTATTAATTTTGTTGTACTTTTCTTGTGTACAAGTGCGAGAGGAACTGTAGAGGATACTCGTGCGGAAACAAATTTGAAACCCAAAGTTTGTCATTTATGGAGATTTTCGCGGTACACAGTTATAACAGTGAGGCGATGATCCAGCGAGCGAGAGGAGGAGTAAAATACATCGCCATGGTAATCTGGCATTCGTGCGAGCATTTCGATTAAAGTTTCACGAACGTTTTCTAGGTTTCTATTTGTTTTGCACACGGTAAAACGAGATTAGCGTGTGTGTAAATTCGGATAGGCAAACCGTAAAACCGTATGCATTCGCAGCTCGCACGGAGCAAACTTTTGCTGCAGCCTGACTGTTTTCCCGATGATAAAAACGTCATGGATACATAAATGGTATTTAATAGAGTTTATTTTTTTCCCCCTCAATTATTCCGGTATAGCGAGAGGATGACGAATTTTGATAACCTCCTAGAGAATTCCATCGTGCGAAAAATACTGCATATCCCGATTATCACATTGAGCACTAACATAAATGAAGGTGACGAGGAACAAGGGTTGATTTTTCCATCGATCTCGTTGAAATAGTACGACGCCGTTTCTCCTATTTTTACAGGGGCTTGAATGTGTTTGAAAGAACAATACGTCATTGTCGAACGCCGGAAAGCTGCTTATACAGCCGAGAACTCGACTTTAAAAGGAGCAGGGGTGTAAAAAAAAGTTCGCAGCGCCGAAATCTCACGTAGCAGTTTACGTAACACGTAAATCGAGAGCTTTGGAGTAAACTCATGCGGCGATGTGTCGCAGCGAGTACGGGATAGTCGCTAAAAGGCGAATGACGACTTACGCTCGGTGGTGAATCGAGAAAACGAAAAAACGAGGGAGGAAAAGGGTCTCGGAAAAAGAACAGGGTAGACTTATTTCACGGAAGAAAAATAGAGAAGGAGAGAAAGCTTGGTTGGAAGCGTGAGCGACAGTCGTACTTCACAATTTCTTTTTGCACCACCCTTTTTCTTTTCAACCCTCTCTGACGCACCCCGTATACTCTATGACTCTGTACGACGCATCGAATAGCCCCGGAGGACCAAGACCAAAAAATGTTTCTTTCTGCTTCTCGTACCATCGCGAAAAGTTACCAAATAATTTCTCAGGCCAGAGCAAAGTCGGTACTCGCGTTTTGCCTTGCTCTTGTGTGTATTTAAAAGTACGAAAAAGGGAGTAACCGAGAGAGATTGAGGGAGAAAGTCCGACGACGATAGAGAGGAGGGAGAAGCTTGGAGCTTTATAGCTGGCAAGCGTTCAAACAGTTGTGAACTTAAATTTTGCTGAAGTAGAAGCTGAAGACTTTTGTGGCTCTTTTTTTGTAGTCGTGCATCAAAAGCAACCTTCTCTCGATCCCGCCATTTGGACTTCCGTTTCTTTTGTTTCTCCCATAATGTGATGTTTCACGTAGACGGATAATGGAAGGCACTCTTGCTACGTTCACCCTGATTTTGCAGTTTGCTTATACAGCTGAGACTCCTAATCGTGTTCCGATAACAGATACGCCGGGTCGGCCCTTTTCTCGCGAATCTTCTTCCCTCGAGATGGATAAAAAAGCACCACACGGCTTGATGATAAAAAAGTCAAGTCATACCGACGAAAGAGCATGCCATCACTGCCTGCATCTTTCAATGTCGCTGGCTTTTTTTGCCATGACTTTGTTCAATTTTTTATCGTGCGCGTCGCAAAGACGAACGTATAAACATGACGATGCATCAGGGCGATGGAAATTTCATCCCTTGTCGTTTGAGGAGCATCGATCGGTTGGTTAAACAACCGCCAGAAGGTTCGAGGTCATTATCGATCGTTAATGATGATGAATTGATGACTGTCCTGCGATGAATTAATCATTTGACACCTGCTTCAATAACGCGCGATAGCACTTTGTTTATTGAACTTGGACTTGGTCCTTTCGACTTTTTTGCCATCGAAATACGTGCTTTTAAATGGTGGGAGTCGGGGGAAAAGCATGCAAAAGAATTTCGACGTGAGACGCTAAAAATACTGCATTTCATACGTATCTACCTTGGGATTTACGAGTAACGCTTGCCACGACGAGGGAGGAGAGAAATTCGTGAGAATTCGGGTGAACCGCAACGTCACGTATCCTAGGGCCATATCAGCGTAAGGTAGCTTACACCTGCACATACATAACTTTATACCCACATATACATACCCACACACACTATGCATATGTAAAAGGGTAGTTAAAGCACGCGTAGAAATTTCTACAGACCCCGCAGAGTGCGCCCTGACGATGGGAGGCTGATGTTACCTCAGAAGAGGGTGCCAGATTCGTCGTGTTCCGTCATCTTTATACCTGTACCTTGCAGAGCGCGTCTGTACCAGCGCATATTCCATCTCTTCATCCCTTGTAGTCTCTCGCGAAGCATGGATTGCCCCTGACTGCTGGTACCGCTGCTGCTGCTTCTGGCACAGAGCGTTAAAGGGCGAGAACGTTGGAGAAGCATAAGGATACTGCAAAGTATTGGTGGCTTTTGAATCGAGTATCGTCTGTATGGCACCCAATACAGAAAAGGATAGATAGGGGGTGGAGATTGGTTAGGGGGTGGTATGGGATGCTGCACGGCACACCCCCGGTACGTGAGCTTTCGAAACCGCGGGGTTATAAATCCAAAAACGAGTGGGTGCGGCATAAGAATTCGCTGCTAGTGGCGTCGCTTGCTCCTGCCGCTGCTGCTGAACTGGATATGTGTTCGGAGATACCCAGCGCAGGCAGCATCCACAAGCGTTGATGGGCGGAATATGTATATTCATGTATGTATGTATGTGATACTATATACACATGTGCGCCTCTTAAAAAAAAAGTCTCTGGTTCCACACGATCCATCCGTACCCATCCTGTAGATTCGCCAGGCTTTTACGTACACCGGTAGCGTATATAGTCGGAAAAGCTTCCCACCCAATCCATTCTCGTTCTCTTTCCTCTCTTTTAGTCGCGTTTGGATCGGAATAAATCAAGGAGTTGCCAATACCGAACGTTACGAGCTTTTATTACTGAGCGAGCTCATACCATCGGAGAGAGACAGCGAGAGAAAATGTTCTTTCCCCTGTTACCATCCCTTGTATTTGGTTACATTTGTGTATTCACATTTGTCGATGTGTATATAATATCGCGTTTTTTTTTGCCGTTGCCGGTCAATCGTATTTCCGTCTCTCGCAATTTACCTGTCACGTTTTTTTTTACCATTTGTTTTGCCAGGTTTTTAAAAAGTTACAAATCATCGAAACTCCCAGGCTTTCTACTCTCTCGCCTCTGTCTCTTGGATTTTCTTCTTTATTTTCGAGATCTGTATGGTTCACACGATTTCTTCTTTGACGGGTGTATCGAGCTTTCAGTCTGCTTCTGTTGAATTTTCGCGGTGGCAAGCTGAGGAAGTAGATTAGCGGAGCTTACCATTCGGAAATATGGTGGTCTGACTATTTTTGTCTGACGTTCACGATACGAAGGCATTTTCTTCGTTCATTCGTATCGCTGTCTACTTGCCAGCCACTGGGGATCCGTGAGAAATGTTTCGTGGGAAGATGGAAATGCTCGGTAGAGTGCAATGATAACGATGGATCAAGTTCGCGGTGGAACAAAGATGCTCTCAATCTCGGTTGATGACGCAGCAATGCTTCTAAGCTACGATTCGATCTTTTTAGACGCTCATGGGGAAATCCATCTGAGGATTACTCGGTATCCCACTCAGGGGTAGAAACGATGAAAATGAACGAAAATAGAATCTTCGGAAGCACACCGATTATCTTTGATCGTGTATGCAGCAACTTTTACCCTCAACGCGTCAAGTCTCTCAAAGATATCTATTCACGAGAAATGGATTTCTAATTCCATCCAAAGATCTCGAACGACCTGCAACGAGTCTACGCTTCAGGCTTTTGAATGCGCTCTTGGAAATCACGTTCGCGTACAGCTGCACAAGAGAAAATGTTCCTTTCTGACTTTAAAAAACTCGAGACGGCGTTCTTTCTCCAATTTGATCGTGGGAATACCTTTCGTACGTTTTTTTTTTCGATGCATAAATATTCACATGTTTTTCGTATTGATTTGTAAATTTTTGATCAGATTTAGGCTATCAAATAATTACTCGGTATTGATAATTAACATTCATTGGTGCGAAATATTGACTTCAAACTTTTATGTTCACGTTGCCACTTTTGGAATACACTTTTTTCAAGACCAGCCTGGTATTTCTTCCCACGAACGCGGCAATTTTATTTATTCCGTAATACTTTCGTGTGTAGTATTATTAATCCGTTGAATCCTACGGATAAATTGCCCCCACGTGCAAACGACCCTCTACGCTCAACCTATACGAGATCCAGTGCAGGAGCCCAGCATACATCACCTCAGAGGAGCAAAGATATTCTGCATGTAGTCAACATCGAATGCGATGCGAGTGGTGAGCATCGTGAAAGCGCGAAAGGTCACTGGAATACGAAAATAGATCTATGTGTCGTACTTTGCGTCGTATAAAGAGTAATCGCTCGTGCGTTTATGGCTTTTCAGTCTAGTTTTATGAACAGTACCGCGCACCGGCGTTTCAGGTGTATTTTTTTCATCATCGATGGTCCATATCATCCCCCAATTTAGTTTGTAAAATTTATACTGAGCGATAGAGGGTGCAAAAGCGTTTGAATCGTTAGAAATTTACTAATTTTTGCACTCTTTCTATTAATGTTCTTATTTATAATTTTTTAAATATTGATACGATGCATGAGATGAGAAAATTAATTTCAATCGATCGAAGAATTCTTTAATCTGATCGCCATCGACTCCTTCATGTCTATTTATTTATCTGCCTTGGGTTGTGGCAACACGGCAAGAATAATGTCAATCAATCCATCATTCTGAATCAATTAATGTTTCTCGTTCTTCCTCCCTTTATCCTTCCGTGTCAGTTTTATTGATCTGAGAACCAAAGGGAAAACGCGAGGCATGATTCTTTTTTATCGCAGCCTTCAATATTTATTGCTCTGCGCTCTCGGGTATTCAGCTGATCAAGAATAGTTCTCCCTCTATTTGCTCCAGTCAAACAGCTCTACTGTGATGTATTATGTGTATTAATCCATGCCTCCGTTCGAAAGGACTTTCAGGTGCACGTTAACGTTCGTTTTTTTGCTGAGACAATTTCACTGGCGCATACAATAATATATGTAATCTAATATTTTCATCATTTTCATGTTTCACGCAATTATTCGAAATTTGCACGAATGTTAAAAGCGAAATTTCCAAATTTCCGTGCGCCCCAGGCTTAAATCGATGCGAATGACAATTGCGATGTCATTTTCGTTGAATTCCTCCAACATCAACGAGTTACATAATTCTCCTTCCCAAATACGAGGCCGAATGCATGATTTTTCAATTCGAATGAAAGGGAAATCCTAAAACGACCAGATCTGGGCAATATTTATTATTGTGTCAAAGTTCGGAAGGCTCGAAGCATATATAACGTTTGTTGTTTGCATTTGACGAACCGCTCAGGCATTCCGCAGCATATATGCATCGATGGGACTTTGGGCATCAATATTACTGTAGTGATATGTACGCAATACTGTTTGAATTATCATAGGTATTGCAATCGAATGTCTGTTGCCAATTTTCCGCTCGTGTACGTTTAATCCTTAGAAATCTATCATGCTCTTTGATACATTGATAATTCACCGCAGTTGATAACGATGAGCTTGGACCTCACATTATCCAGGTCGTTATAATTAACCAGCAATACCACGTTCTATCGTGCATTTCGTGTTTATTCAAGTATTCTCGTTTGCGACTTGATTCAAACACTATCGAATTGTACACCTAACACTTTCGGGTACATTTTTGACACGATCAAAAAAAAAACATATACATCCTTACGTATATATTTAAACATGCGTTTATTTATTTTCAACATTTTATTTAAACACGTAACATCGTCACGTCGAAAATTGAAACATGCGCCAATACGCAAGCGGCTCTTCGTATTGTATCAGTTTTAATGACTGCGCCATCGGGGACCATAGAATGCTTCTGACTGATTGATAATTCAACGATTGTGTGCTCGCTCGCTCCTTCGCTGTCTCGTATTCCACGGTATCCATTAGACGCGACGATGCGTCTATTGATTATTGCAGTTTTGAGTGCTGGAGATCGAGTGTCATAATTGACATCGCTCTAATGGATTGCCGATGATATTTCCTCACTTTGGTCGTCACTCTTCGTGCGCACATGTATTCGTATACATTATGCACATATTGTAGATGCATATAACGTCCAACGAGAGTGCAACTGCGCGGCAAGTGTTTCACGACCCTCAACACCCTGCCGTTTCGTTTTCCACTAATGAGATTGCTGCGGTATGTGGAGAATCGAGAGAAACGCGCGATGGAGAGATTAAATGTTCGTACTTGATTCACATTAGTCATACTCGTGCAATATTCCAGTGATTTGTTTTCGTGTTTCAATCAATCTTGAAAAATTAGTATCCAAACGACAGAACGGTCGAATTCCTTCAGCAAAATGCATTGTAATTAAATTCCAGTGACGGAGAGCGAGAGGAGGACGCATGGCAACGGTCTGTTCCGGTGGTATCTTCTCCTTATCGTATTTATTGATTAGAATTTTCTTGCCAGTGAAATATTTATATCCACCCGGTAAATATCCATGGACCTTGTTGTTTGACTCGCTGATTTTCATTTTTGAGTGGAGTGTGATGGATAATGAGCTATATCTGGCAAATCAATGATCCTCCTTGGTTGATTACCCCAGCTGTGTGCCTTTAAGCTGCTCGTATGTTATTCCTGGTAATTATCCGGAGCATTATATGTCAAGATAGCGAGAGATCAAACGGAATAGAATATGCCACTGATGAACGCGATTTACGCATTCCGTTCGCGGCAGGGTGAAGGCTTGATGCGGGTAATTGTATGGGTTATCCATGAGAAGGAAGATCTCGGTGTTTCACGTATTCTATCAAAGCTTTTTTCGCGCAGCCTCACCATACGGTGATAAAGAACATGGAAGATAGTTTTGAAAAAACGTAGTTTCCAGCTTGGCGAAAATCCCAGCCTTGTATCGTGAGGTTTGTTGAGATAAAAATGTGTTTCACGAACTTGGGAGCGAACATTATGGACTCGCCTACTGATTCAAATAATCGATAATCACTTTTTGTGGGTAAAACTAATTGCACTTGAATAAAATATATTTTTTCGATAATAAATTATGTTTTTTTCACGCATTGATGATTTGAATTACAAAGATTCTGAGAACTTGGTCCATGAGGTAGGTTAAAGCGTCACTAGTGCCAAGACCTTTTTTATCCAGCGATGGCGCAATTGGCGACGCTTTTCCTCCACTAAACGTAACAGCAAATCGGATGCTGGATAAAATTGCGGAGGGCTGTGTAGCTTGGACTAATTTCCCTCTAGATGAAGTTCACACTCGACGAAAATCATCGAGTAACTGAAATTCATGCAAATACGAAGGGTCTAATATTTACTCTAGATTTTATAGTCTTCTTCCTAACATTTTTCATAGATTTTTAATAATTTTGAAAAATCTCTGCTCATCATAATATATTTGTTCCGAAATATTAGCAGGTTTAAGGGAGGTCGGTGGAAATCTCGAGAGAATCAGAGTTTTTTTTTCGAGCCGAAAAGTAACAAACTGCAAATACACAAGTGAAATCGGACGAGTTGTTGGTCAAACCCTGGTGTAATTGGTGTGAAAAGCACCCCGTTGAAGTGTTTATATATTGCACACATATAACAATAATTTCGTTGAGATTATCGTGCGTCGGGTGCTTCCATTTTCACTCTCTATCTTTCTATGCCGCGACAGTTCATGTGCACAAACGTTTCCTCCCGGTAAACCGCGAAAGTCACAAATGTAAATCCGCCCAACACTCGCTCTCTCTTTTGATCTCCAGCTCTTGAGCTCTCACTCGTGGCGAAACCCTCGCTTTTGTTGTTTTCCTCACTCTCTCTGTCTCTCTCTATACCTCTCCAGAATCCTTAATCGGACATTCTTAGGGGTGAGGTTAAGAGCGGATGAGAGCGTTATCTCGCTAACTGGCTGGACCGCACACAGCCTACGCTCGACGGGAATTGTAGGAATGTCGAAACGACTTTTGCTCCCTCTATAAATAAATGCATGAGAGGGAGGTTTGTATATTCAATATATTTATGTACAACAGAGAGAGAGAGGGAGGGAGAGGGAGAAGATGTAAATCATATTGCATAAAGTGGGCATGTATCATGCAGCTGCATAAAAAACATAAAAACTAGTGCTTTCGAGCTTACGGTATATTACGATACCAAAAACAAAACACAACATTCAAATTCAACAAAAAGCAATAACGCATGAGTTTTGCAATAACGCGTAACACGATATTGAATGGTTTTTCAGATTGAAGAGGAATATTTACAGAGATTTATATTCAATGACTTTTTTCATGCCAGAATATGTATTTGGGTATGAAATCGAGACTGTCCATCATCAACCAATAACAATAAAGCTGTGCACGAATTTTGTCATTTATTTCAACAGCAGGTATAGTTCTTTTTTTTTAAACGAGAGCGAATGGAAATATCACTGTTCAACCTTTATTAAACAGTGTAAAAATATTTATTCAATTCGTGTCGTGTCTTTCGAGACCCCACTTCCATTTCACACATCGTAATCATACTCTTCAACTGTAACAGGTCATGCAACCCCTCGAAATTCCTTTAGAAATTGTCAATAGATGAGATAGAAGTGTCTCAGTATCGGATGCTGGATATACATATGTAGAATACGTGATTGTTTTACTGTGAAAGACATCGAGGGTTGAAAAGAATTTCGTTCCTGATCAATTTTACATCGGCAGGTTCGTGTGCAGTCTGGAGAATCGAGGGTTGTGAAAGGCTTTCGCTTTAGTTATATTTTCATGCCCTAATTGCGACAAATGCTCCGAGCATGTGCTTTCGTACGCCAAATGGGAAAACGTGTCGATCATATATTTCAATTTAATGCACAAATTTGTCTGTACATATGTGTGGATATTGAGGATAGATTGGAAAATGGTAGAGAAAAAGGGAGGGTTTGCGAGCAGGACCAGGGAGAAACGGAGACAGAGAGGGCGAGAGGAGAGGATATGATATTCCTGTATCGATTAAGTTCCCCCCTCCCTCTTTATTTCTATCTCCTTCTCCGACAAACACACATGGCACGTACGGAATGTTTAGGTCAGATTAGTTCTAGTTATTCGATAGTTGTTATGCGTAACAGGTACCTGCTATAAACTGGACCCTGCATCCGCCAGTGTTGCAAATTGCAAGCCACTACCACTCTGCTGCTACACGCCGAGCGTATCAATAAGCTTTGCTACATATTGTGCGTTAGAGAGAGGCACACAGAGACGAGAATATTTCCATTTTTCGCATCAAACAAAAATCCACTATAGTCGAATATTCCCAGTCAATTTTGGCGGTCTGTCACACGGATTTTGAGCACAAAATATTTTGTCGTATTGAAAGATGAGCCCGGCGGACATTTTTGTTCCGGAACAATTCGGTGAAACTGGATTTATCTGATGTGAAAGATTTTTCATACGCAGGTTAAAATATCTATGGATGAGAGTGATGGTTCTTTTTTCTCCGTTTACCTTTATACGATTTGGTATATCGACTCTGTCTCGCGACGACATTTATTTTTCCCTCAACAAATTGCGTTAATGAGTCACCAGAGCTTGATGCAAAGATGTGTATTTCGTGTGCTAATTCATCTTGCCAACACCATTAATATTTTTGACGGTTTTAGCAATTGGCAAAACAAGATTCGGGCAATGACATTAACCAATGAGATATACGTTGGTTATCCGCGTTGCATCCGGCCACGTTGCGGTGGCGTTCCTACGTGCGGGCGTGTGCAATGTGGTTCAGGGGTTGTTATTAAAATAACCAGAGATATTCTACCGGGGATATAAGGATGAGATATTGCTATTAGAGTTCCGGGTCTGCTAGGAGCGTACTGAATTCGTGGCAAAAAGAAAAAGGTCCATGATGAAAGAGAGTTAAAAAAAGCTGCATACGAAAAACTAACTCCATTCCCCGGTCTCCTCTCGGCAACCTCGTGTAAATTTTCTCGCCATTAATGCTTTTCTTTTTCTCATAGCGGTTCAGGAACGTCGGCCAAATCAGAAAAAGTTTTCAACCTCCTTCTCCTACCTCGAGTGCTTATTCGCGTCCTTTTCTCCCCCTTTCATCCCTCTCTCTCTCTCTCTCTCTCTTTCTTACTCGTGTTCTTACTTCTTTTTCCTTTTCCCCCCTCTTTTTACGCTGGTTTTGCTTTTACCTCCCTTTTTGATTTAATGGCTCGAAAGACTCTTAATTTAGTTGGATATTCAAATGTTCTATCCGTTGAAGAAAAAAGTAAGGGTGAGGAGCAGAGACTCGATTCGCGTTACCGCTGGAAAAAAAGAAGATCGCTAGAACGAGAGCAAGTAGTATCGTTTGGGAGAGAGCTTGCAATTTAAGCTGACTAGGCCGAATTATAGTCAGACTCGGAACTGTCCATTGCTTCGTTCTCATCTTCCTCTTACCACATTCTTAATGAGAGCCCACCAGGGTGTAACAACTTTTTTTTCTTCGCCGGATCGGAACACTCGCCCGACAAGTCTGTGCGTCCGTTCGAGGAGAAAATTGGAATTATGCTAAAGTGTTCGTCCACTTGAAAGAAAACTGATTAGTAATCGGCAATAAGAATTTACCGGAAATTGATCGATTGTTGGCTCTTCGTTGCAGCGATTTCATACGTTTTTCAAGTCTTTGGACGTTCGTTTAAAACTTCTCCTTGTTCAGTGCACCTGCAAAATGGAACTTTAACTCATCGTCGGGAAAACGTTGCGAAACATTGTCGTCAACGTGAACGAAGCCGGATAACCATTATTATGATTATTATGAATTACGATTATTACGCGATGTGACCATTCCAAGCCTTTGAACTGGCACTTAATTTTGTCATTGAAAAGATTTTCCAACAACTGTACGGTGAATAACGAAATTTTTTAAGAATCCCAACTATTCTCCTGAAAAAAAGAAGCGAAAAAAGAAGCGACGTAGCTACCAGCTATTTTACAAACGTTGATGTCACGCAGATATACAGAGAAACGCATTTGAAGAGACGACAATGAAAAAATGCGAAAATAACGATGGAAAAATGGCGAAAGCGTTCGCTGCATCATCGATGAAAACGCGGAGACGAAGGAGGAAAATCTTTGTCGAAGTACGCTATTATACCGAACTTTTAAAGTGTCTTCTGGCAATATTGTCTCAGTGATGTGAGATAGGACCCTGTCAGACGCGCAACCTTGGATTCTATTCATTTCCCGCCACGAGAAGATGAAGATTTTACTTACTTCGTCCCTCTGCATCTTCTTCACCCTCTTTTCTATTCTCCTATTCTTCCTTGCTAGTCTATACGTTGCGTTTCATCTTTTCTCTCTTGAATTTCGTCTCCGGTCTTTATTCGGTATCTCGCACTTTTGTGAGCCGTCCCTCTCGCATTCTACTTGCCTCTCTCGCTCTGTCGGCTCTCAATCTTCGATCAGTTCCAGATTGTCTCGTTCTGTAACATCCGGCGCTATCACTGTACAGTCTCTTTGCAGAGCACACAATCTATTCACGCGTCACTCGTCCTCGCACACCCTTTGTCCTACTCCCTCTCTCCTTCGAGTTCTTCACTCGTTCCAGCTAAATGGATTGGATTATTTTGGAACACTTGGTTTAACTCGACAGATGAAATTCACGATGAGGGTGGCGAAATCCGGAGAATTCGCGTACCGTGTGAATGAACAAATTGAAATAGTGGGACCGAGACTGAAGGAGAGGAATGCACACGAGAGACAGGCGATACTGTAAAGGCGGTTTCCCGCCAAGACCCAGTGAGTTATCGTTTGTGGGCGAAAGCACACAATTCCCAATTTTACAGCCCTACCGGCAGACAATTATGCCGCAGCGCAAACTTCTCGTCTGTGCAAATCTCTTTCTCGCAGCTTGTTCGCCGGGATCGTGAAACATTCGCGTCTTCAAGGCTGCGCCAGTTAGCACCGTCAAACGCCGACGTCAAAGTACGTCTTGGCACCTTTTTTTCCGTTTTTTAATATCCCTGCACGACGATCTTAATATCGATCCTCGTCTCAGGCTGTGTGACTTTAGCCAAACTCTTTCCTGGTCGCTAATCCGCGGGAAACTTTAGAGAATAAAACTGAAACGGATGTCACGCTGCGATCGAGATACTTTTCTTTGCTAGAACCTAATCTGAAAAAGGACGTCTTGTGCCTGAGCCGAATATCAAAGACGAGAGCTCTTCATCATCTCACGATTTCCTCCAACAGTTTCCTGAGACATATCTGCTTAACGAAAATTTATCGTGCGATCGGTCGGTGCAGCCCTATCGATTTCGCCATCGTGCTTTAACTAGTTGGGTCGTCCCGAGCCTCGAGCGCGCGGTGAATTCAGAGTCCCTTGCGGGGACTGTCGATTTTCCTAACGGGACCAACGCTGTACGTCACTGGTTCTACGATACTTCTCCTATCATTGTTCGACCCTCGTGCAGGTATGGCCATGATTCTCGGTTTATGATCCCCACGACGATAGGAGTGGTATATGAAGGAACGCAATGAAAGGATATCTCAGGATGTTTCTCATTTTTTTTCCTTCGATCTTTTCCATCTTGGGGAAAATGAAGATACTCTTTTTCAACGAATCTTGCGAAGAAATATTATCGCAGCGTGTATCGATATTGAGCAATCTGTATATACGTAACCGGTTGGGATTGATTCTCGAAGATGTATCGATGCTCTCGTGTCTCGTCAATTGCGTAACAGAACACATATTGCAGATGTTATTCGAGACTGACGGAATGATATTGTTGTTAACTCAGCCACATACTATTTTCCCATTGCATCATCGCTTTTTCGAGGCTTTTATTCTTTTTAATCTTCCTCACCGAATTAAGATAGATGTCTCCCCAAAAGAACTTGACTGGATGAACAAGATTTCGATGCAGCAGCACAATAGAACATTGAATGCTTTCTGCGATAATTTTGCAACTCTTCTTCAGATCTTATCCTGCCAGCTCTACGTGATTAAGTATATCTCCGAGTGTTCCGGAAATGATAAATACTCTTAATATAAAATGAATCAATAATGAGTAAACAATAATATAATACAATAAAAAAAGCTGTATGTTATATTTGCGCTAAATATTTTTCGAGACAACCTCAACTTCTCTGCGGAATAACGTTGAGACTCGCGACTTCACCGAGTGTCTAGGAGCACCGAGCTCGGCGTTTGTACTTTATCTTCCCAGGAGCTACACGGGGTAGCAAGGCGAAAGCCGATAAGACATACCCCTTTCCCACGAGCTTTTGACGCATTGTTCGCACGCTGTTATCGTTAAGTTAATCTCTGATTACGCATCGTGTGCACGTGTCCTTTCAACGGAACCGAAAAGTTCGAACAACCTTGGAGCGAAGAGGGTCTACTCAGTCTCGAGAGCAAATTCGTGCTACATTTATAAGATGTCGCTGATAGCTGAATCTCGATTGGATGATGAAGCAAAAATGATTCCACAAATGGGAAGAGCTTCAGGTGTACGACATCCGGTAGAAGAAACATCGCGCGATTCCGCACAGTGCCCAAGTACTTTGATGGCTGGATACCGCAGTAAAATTGAAACGACCGGAACTCGCGACAAGAGGGTTGAAAAAAAAGTTTTTCGTAATCGGATCAGACTCTTTCTTCGCCAACTCGATTCTTTTATTCCGCCTGCCTGTTTGGGGGTTAACAATCCGCGCTTCGTTCTCTCGTTAACCCTCCGCCATATCCGCGGT
Source organism: Heteropelma amictum (assembly GCA_959613375.1). NCBI lineage: Eukaryota > Metazoa > Arthropoda > Insecta > Hymenoptera > Ichneumonidae > Heteropelma > Heteropelma amictum. Next base: position 7,957,245 of record OY390720.1, on the reverse strand, counting down.
GGTCTTGCCTATTCTATGTTTGATTTGGGACTGCGTATACTACATGTGTATACATGCACACAAATATGTATACCGTGTTTGTGTACTCGGGGGTGTATTCTCTACGTCGCAACTCCCAGTCGCAATCCAAGAGCAACGTTTCTAGTGGTGGCACGCTACCGCGGGGCCACTGAGAATGATAGCCTCGGGCGACCTTCAACGAGAACGATACTACCCCCTCGTACCCTCTCGCGACTCCCGAGTCCGCGTGAGCAGAGTTACGAGCCGTTTGGGGTTGATAATCCCGGCGCGAGCAGGGTTCAAGAGCGTCTCCCCTCTTCCTCTCGCGACAGTTTAGTAGTGCAGCTACACGTTGGGTAGACATATGTTTCCTACGCTTTTCTACTGTGTTATCATGTGTGAATCTATATTTTTATGTTCACACATGTGTGCAAACGTTGTAAGCACACACCGGTAAAGTGCATGGTGCAGACAAGTCTGCTGAGGTATTTTATCGCTGTCGCAATTCAAGACCCCAAGTGCTATTCCAAAAGTAGCGATATATATATATATACTATATCTGTATGTATGTAGACGTGTATGAGAATCCCATCAGCCATTCTCAAGCTCGTAATATTATCGCCTGGCCAAAAAAGCGTCGCGCCACTTTGCGAGTTTCATTTCGCAAAGGCGTATTCGGCTGCCGTAGATTTAACAGGAATCGATCCAGCTTACGAGTGAAAGATCGCAATGGCTCGTACTTATCCTGTGTTCCACCACGATTTTGTAAGGATTATCTTTTTTGTTGAGAAAGTATTTTTGAAATTACGATTCTGCCTGGTATCGTCGAAAAACAAATTTCTCATCGGCACCGTCAATGTTCCCGAGTGCTATCAGGGTAGATGGTGAGACTGAAGTAAGGTCTGACGATACCGACAAATCGTCTTTACGAGAGTTTTTTCCGTTCAATGCCATTTTTTCGCCTCTCCGTCAACGCTGTCTGCTCTCGGGATGCTGTATATTGGAAAAAATACTGACATCATTTTTTTTCGGTCCGGATTGTCTCGAAAGTTTGGGAGTTTGGAATATATTCCAAACGTAAACGTATACGGCGACGAAAATTGGGTCAAACATGGACAAAACTCGAACGGAGATGAAGCATTGTTCGAGAATTTTATGGGGTGTGTATCATGCGAAAAATATCGGGATTTTCATCATTCGTGTTTCATTTGATCAAAGATACATGATATCGATGGCTCAAAGCCAGAGGGAGCATAAGCCGTGCTTATTCACGCTCCGTATATCAACGTTACCCTTCTGTATATTAGAAAAGGGATTTTCTTACAACTTGTCGCAGACCGCTCGAACAAGCTAGCTTTTTTTTTTTAAACGTTCCCATCGACGATTTTCACGTTTAAGGGCGTTCGCAATTTTCATTTGATATCGATTTGACGTGTAAAACAAGAAAGAGAATATCCCAGCGTTTGTATATACAATTTTATTACCGTGCTGTGCTTACAACTAGTTGCTTGCACATCCCCGCGGTTCTGTGTGGCTTCCGAGCGTACTTTCTCGTAGTTGAATGCACATATGCAGCAAAAGGTTCTTCTCCGTTCTCTGTAAGCTTACTCGAATAATATTGCCCAGCTCGCTTCCACGAGAACAGATCCGCACTGCTAGCCACGTTCATCCCCACATTGAGTATCACATGTGTAAAGTCTTTGAGTGGTTTTCATACATCGCGTGTATTCAGCCGCTGTTTGCGTCTCGCTGTGGTGAAAAGCTCGACGTAACTTTGTACCTCGCACTAGACTTCTGCGAGAAGAACAAGACGTGGTGGGAAATGTGGCAAATAGATGGAAAAAGAGAGGCAATATTGATTTTAAATTAAGGAGTAAGGAGGAGCGAATATTTTTCATTTTATTTTTCATTGATAATTGATCATTTGTTTGAAATGAAAATGGATGCCACGCGATCTGTGACGCACCCTCGAGCTTTTTCCTCTCGGAGATACCGGATACAAATCTTTTGATTATCCGTCAACTATTTTGCATCACTAACAATTGATTGTCGTACTTTGAGCCTCGAACCTCGATCTTTTGTGAGTTACTTTCACAACGTGGAGATATAAAATTGAATTTTTCGATTTTTTTGTTCCATAAATAGAAAACCTGCCGAAGAATGAATGTTTTTTTTTAATGATTATTCTTCGTGTTAACATTCGAGTTATTTCCAATTGCGATGATACTTGTGGTACATACGTGTATTACAGAACGTCGGAGTGAGAGAACGAATGTCCAATTCGATACTGTTATTAAAGCACGTCATGAGCAGAGAAACGCTTGATGAACTCGAGTGTTCGACATCCGAAGCGCGTTTCAATGAAACGGAAAAGAAAAATATTCATGCCGGGAATATAACAAACCCGCGTGAAATAGCTTCGTTTAAAGTATCTCGACATGATCATCAGCACCGTCAACGATTCGTCAACGATCGATATTGATATGCGCGCCCGAGGACGACACTTGACCTCTTTTTTTCCATCGAAATAATGAGAAGTGAGGGATCAATCTAAATCCTCGACCAACCGAGAAATATCGTCATCGAGTTTTTATACCGAAAGAGGGAGTCTGTGTGCGCTGCAACAATACCAGTAACCAGCCGACAGATACAGGTAACCACAAACGGTAACAGCAAACAGACGTCTCCGCTAGTTCAATGACGATGGAGCCGCCTTCCCTCCGGCGATTTATTTTCTGCAATCGTTGAGGGGCGTACGAAATGCCTTCGGAACTTTTCAGCTTTATTTGCACTTTCCTCTTGCAACGTACGATAAACAATGAAATTCGCTGCGGCAGAACGCTTTTACATAGAGGCAAGTCCGTATTATCCATCCATTGTTCGGAGTAAATCTCTCGCTGACGAAGAATCAGGGTCGCTTGGTACTTGGAAACTTTGGAGATGCTGGAAAAGGGGACAGGCTTCTGCAACGTTGATATAAAAAACCGTGCCCTTTTTGCCCACTTTTTCTGCATGTTTTCGAACTGCAATGGCTTTCCTGTAGAGTATAAGTCATCGAGAGACCTTTGGAGGAATAGGAGCAAGCAAATAGCGAGAAAATACTTTAAGGCATCCCATTTTTTGTACATCGACACGTATGGATGTAGAGCAAATTTACTCTATTACGATGAACAGCGCTGTTTTCCGTGCGTGATTTTAGAACCGTACAATGAGAGCGCATCGAATCATAAGAAGACTTCTCTAGTTAGTGAGTATGCTGGATTACATCGCATTTGTGAAAATGTCGGACGAATTGCCGACTCTTACTGGCATATATGACGATGCGACAGCACCGTATACATGTTTTATATACCATTAGCACGATTCTCCAAAACTTTTCGTCGTCCTCTCTTCTTTTCATGTATTCCCTTTAGCCCTTATTCGTACATGGCTTACTGTCGGAATCGCTAATGAGCTATCGACGAATGATTCAAAGGAGTACGTACATGCTCGACTCTTTGAGACTTCTCTAGTTATACATCGCACGTTTAGAGGAGGATGTAGCTTCGATTTGTGTAAAAGTTGAAAATTGAATAGATACGAGGAAAGGTAATAGAATCAAGTTCTTTGAAGAGCTCCATAGGGACAGGTACAAGAGTTGGAGCTGAGCAAACGATCTTATGGCATGTTGGAAATTCCCTTTGAAACAGGATTTTCAATCAGACGTGACGATGAAACGCTCATCGGCGGTGACGGAATTTGTGAGTTGACTCGCTTTGACATTTCTGCGATCCTTTACACTTGAATACTGTCATACGTGTGTTAAAGTTTAGGTGAAAAAGAAAAAAATGTTGTATAAAACTCAAATTTATCGTTGCATTTTGAATAGTAACAAAATTAGTGTTGCGACGCGAGGCGAGTCACGTAGGCTTAAACAATTCATATTTGTCTTACAGGCATTATTTTGTGTGTTTCATGTTTCTTTTTATGTATAGGATTTTCCGCGTCTTAAGTCCCGAGCGACATCCCCATTTCGGTGGTTTATACCTCCCTTTTCTTTACCATACGAGTTTATGATTAGTTGCCGCTCCACGTGTTCGAGAGAGAGATGGTCGTTCTCCCGTCGATCGAGCAGCAACTTTACTTTCATTTTTATTTCTATGTACCTTTCTTTTTGTAATCCCTTTTTATTGGAATAGCGGGGACGACTTAGACAGAGAGAGAGAGAGCAATGACATGCGCGGGCCTACGCGGGCCCTTTTCCCATGAGCGTTTGACCGAGCACGTGCGGGCCTTGTGCGGAAGGGGTCGTTTACGATCCTGGTATGACCGCGCTCATCCTCTCTCGATGTACTGGTCAGTCAACTACTATTGTTTTGTCACGTACAAAAATCTTCCTATTTTTTTCGTGGGCGTCTCTCTATGTATCGAGCCATGGGGTGATGCCGCCCTTTTTTCTACATTATCGGTACACGCGGTACCGAGCGTCACCGAGCCTTCTTCGTAGGTGGAAGGCAACGGTCATCAGACTTGAACCGGAACCGCGGAGACACTCGCTTCGTACGCGACCCTCTCGTTCCGCTGACCGGACTTACAATCGCGGTTAGAGTAAAGTTTCACCATTCTTTGTTCATTTGTAACGTATTAATAAATGTTGAGTTATAACGTTTTGTAATTTGGGACGTTTATTAAGTACTTGCGAATGCCCTCGAAATACCTATCCATCTGTAAAAAGAAGGATAGGACGCGACATTCAAACGTGAACCGCGGAGAACGCTTTTCCGGGCAAACCTGAATGACGCAACATTTTGGTCCTTCGAGCCGGATACGTTGACGCTTAAGTAACCGCGAATACCATGCGTTAAGAAGTGTTACGTGTCCACTGAATCATCGAACTTCGGCACGAGGACGCAGCCTCGAGTCATACAATACAACACTTCAGTAACCGCGTGAATCGCGAGTGAAATAAGTGCCACGCGTCATCCATACGCAGACGTGACGATCGGTGGATAGAAACATCAGGAAGTTTCCCCAGCTCCAGGAAGTCGCTACGCCGCAGCGAGGATCCAGCTGGAGTCAGCAGACTACGAGAACATCTACTGGTAAGTCCGCAAGCGAATCGCCACTCTCGTTACATGCGCATCCATGGTGTTTCGATCGCCAAGCACGCGTGATCAAGCTAATCGCTCCGAAGCGATAGACGATCAGTTATCACCAGATATACGTCCACACACCCGATCTTCCGATCCGTCCACGATTTTCCCACGCCCTTCTGCCTCTACGAGCCCATCGACGACGAACGTGCGTGATACAGAAGCGGAAAACCAGTCGAATTCGCGCGAAATCATGGAGCCCATCGCTATAACGACAAACCTCGTCAGCGTAAAGCGGAAACGCACCAGTTTTAAAACACGCCTCACGAAATGCAAAGGCGCTATACGGGCAAACGACGATGCACCGGACCCGGAATTACTGCAGACAAGACTGGACGCTCTTCAAGCGAACTTTCTCGAGGTAAAGGACGTGCATGAAAAATATTTCGATGAAAACCCCGAAGATGTAGACGGCCTCCAAGCGGAACTGGAGAATCTCGAGGAAGATTACATACAAGTCGTAACGGACATGCGTCGACGCATTCGACGGGCTCAGGGTGATACATCGGCTGCTGCGACTAACGTGCAAACCAGCCGCGAAAGCGGGTCGCGGGCACACGCGGTAACGGCCCTCCATATGCCGACCGTAAAACTCCCCGAAATCACGTTGCCGAAATTCGATGGAAGCATCGAAAATTGGCAATCCTTTCGCGAGAAATTCGAGTCGAGGATCGCGCGCAACGACTCCATTGCCGCGGTTGATAAGTTACAATATCTACAAGCCTCGCTCACTGGGAAAGCCGCGCGCGCCGTGGAATCCATAGAAGCCACGGGCGAAAACTACGAACGTGTCTGGAAGATCCTAATGGATAAATACGACAACTCCCGAAGAACGATACTACGTCACTGGGATATTTTGTACAATTTTCCGCGCTTGACTAAGGATTCACCTGAGAGACTCGAGGAAATTGTCGACACCTTTCGCCAACACCTTCGCGCGTTGAAGGGATTGGGCGAGCCGGTGGAGCACTGGGACAGCATCATTATTTACTTGTTGCTCAGTAAAATAAGCGATAGTACACGATTTCAGTGGGAGACGATGCTTACAGACAATAAGCTGCCGTCGTGCAACTCGCTGCTGGAATTTTTGGAACGACGAGGGAGCTGCGCTGAGCCGTATGGGCATCATGCCCGTGATAACGACGGGCGGAGCGCGAAAAACACCGCGAAGCTGCGCGATCGACCACGGGCAGCGACCTTTGCGACAACAGCAAGTGACGGAGTTAACAAAAGTCAGAAATCCTGTGCCATTTGCGGAGAGGCGCATACAATGTACCGGTGCGCCAAATTCGCGGCGATGACCGCGAAGCAACGCAACAATTAGAAACCTTTCAATCTGTTTCCGTTGATGGTATGTTTACGAAAAATGATGGAAAAGTTTGTGCTTCTGTAGGACTCGACATATCTTTAAATTTTTGTCTTTGATGCCAATTTTTTTTGCAGATAAAAGCACAGATGAAAAATCGAAGTTTGAATAGCTTGTTAGACGTTACACCAAAGTAGTTGAGAAATAATAGAGGCTGCAGAGCAGACATTGGAAAAACGGAGCGGTGCTGTGTTTGACCATATTAATATTCGATATCTTAAGGCTTCCTCACTTTCCCACTTTTCTCTCTCTTTTACTTTTATTCCAGAGACTTTTACGGTCGAAAGCTCATTATCGGAGCTTTTTATCGAGAATCCTCCACGATCGTGTCGTATTACCAACCAATTAATTCATTTTGAAGTATTGAAATTCTATCAACAGAAAATCGTTTGTTTCGAAAGTATCCAAAATAAAATAGAAAAAAATTAAAAGATTCGCGAATCAAGCACCGTAAAAAATATCGACGTAGATCAAGATACATTTTTTTTTATTCAAGGCTTTTGACAATGTTATTTCCGGCAACGTTACTATCCTCATTCGGAAAAGAGTCCTAATCGATTTGATCATTTTTGGGTTCAATTTTGATTTTCATCACGGCCATTTTCGTTTTTCTCCCTCTTTCTCTTTGCTTTCCATTCTTCTTGATTTTTATTTTTTCCAAAGCCCCAACATCGAGATAAATAACAATAAATAACTACCGTCCCTCGGCTTCCATTTTGACCTCAAAAGAAAGTAGAGAAATGGAGCTCGACACCTGCAAGATCGCTTCTGCGACACCCAATTCAATAGTGCTTTACAAATATAGATGTATATATGTTATAACGTTCTCTATTACTCTAGCAACAGCTATACGGAGTGGGAATCGTTTCGACGACCAAATCTCGTGATAGTCCTCAAACGAGACCCAATTGCCAAAAGGTACGAGACAATCGATGGTCTTGCGGAAGAGCAGAGATAGGCAGAAGGTTATAAAGTGGTAGCTTCTTATCACGTGAAAATACGAAGTAGGGAGAGTTACAAGGGTGTTGGAAATCCTTCCTGACTCCAAGAGGAGCAAGAATAGTTCTCCCCCTCTGCGTTATTATATTTTTTTTTTCGCTACGAATTTCGGACTAACATTGTTCCTATTCCAATCTCCATGAAGATAATTCGCGATTGTTTTCACGTATTTTTAAAGAGATTGCAAATGTTGTCATTTTTTTTTTTTATTAATATCGATCTGAAAATGATTCAAATAGAAGATACAGTGAGAGATTGAGAGATATCGACGCAATGAAAATTCTTCTCAAAATCAACGAAACTTTCCCACTTTTTTCCCCAAGTGAGGTCGGTCCTGGAAATCGATCTCCACAGTCACAGACTATACAGGGTGCAAAAAAGCAACTCGCTGTTACTGTTTTATGAAAAGGCACTTCTGCCTTTTCAAGGACGAAATATGGGTACGAATAAATATACTTTGCGAACGCACACTCGCAAACACGTGCGTATTCATATGTGTGAGGAATTTTGGTAAAGTCGAGGAGGAAACGAGGTTGAGCGACAGACCGCTGTGTGTTGGTGGAGAAAAGAGAAAAATAAAAGCGTTCGACCATTTGTGTGTGAGGAAATATTTTACGGTTTGCAAAGAAAGAAATGTATACACACTTGTGTAAGGAGCTATATATGGTAGTCGCGAAAGAAGGCAAAGAAAGCTAAAAATATAGCCAAAAAGAGGAAAGATAGGAAAGTTCCGGCGTTGCGAGAATAGGTGGAGACATTTCGGCGGAAAATACTCCCTTTTTCTTTTTTATTCGACTCATAATGAGAAACAGGAAGTGAGGGAGAGAAAGCAAGGGTCAGATACTCTGCCGAGATTCGGCTCCTCCATGGTACAAGAGGGTGGAAGGGCTGAGGGTGGTCGAGAGGATAAGGGAGTGTGATTGCATCATCCGTCAAGTCCGTGGCTAATTAGCGTACTACTAATGAAGTCAAGGCAAGCTCGAGCGTTCACAGGTAACACGATATAACTTCTCTGTGGCCGCTTGGCACGCAGGCATCTTTACAGATTCACTTTGACGGTGTATACACTTTTTACCCCCTTTGACCCCGCAATTTTTATTTTTAACCTCGCAATTGACAAAATTATTGAGCATAATTTATTCCCCATTTTATATATTGTATTTCTATTCTACTATACTCTTTTCTTCTATTTTTGTGTTACGATCGGCCATAAAATGACTCGTAAATTTGGAAAATCGTCGTATAAAAGAAGTCTATATTTTGTACTTGTTTCCCTTCGATCGTTAATGATATTCTGAAGGAATTGAAAATTTCGATATTATTTATTAGCCCTGCCGACACTCTTGAAGAGGCTGCGAATTTGCTGGCGTTCACCTTTCACATCCGGTTCAATTTTTTGCCCATTACAAGTGGAATTAACGTCCAGCTGTGTATAAATCCATTGAAAAACGGATACCGAAACGGGTAAAAGTGTATACTCTCCGCGGTTTTGTTCTCCGCAGGTTTTCGTTCTCGGTAGATATAGGATTTTGGAAAATTCGCAAATTAAATGCATTGTGAGAGGTTTGTCGTGTAACTGTCTCGATATGACTGGTTTCCGCGTCTCGCGAGTCTCGTACCGCGAATACCGTATTCTCATTTAGAATTCTACGAGTAAAAGTATCGACAGGCATTTCTGAGACAGTCTGGTGATGTTGATGACGACGAAAGAGAGGCGCGAGTGTTTTCTATTACCTACCCCAGAGAACCAAGCAGCAGCCACCGGCATCCATAGACAAAAAAAGCACGACGACCGGAGTCTCGAGATACATTTGCGACTGTACCGTGTATTTATATATACATGTGTATAAAGCTAGAAAATTCGCAATGTATATACAGGGAGAAAACGCCTTGGAGACTTTCGTGTGACACACACGTACTCGTATCGTGGAGAGAGAAATGGCAGTCGATAAGAGGGAAACAGCCCTGCTGGATGTGAAAGCGAGATGGCCAATGGAGTGGTAATAAGAAGAGCGAGGGACGCGACGAGAAATATATACAGGGTGTTCCAGAACGCTATTTCAAAGAATTTCGAGTCAGATTGGTCTTGAAATTCTGTGACAAAAATTGTCTAGAAAAATGACGCACGCTGACTTTACGCAAGTCTCGAGTAAACCTTTCGATTCGAAAATTTGTGTTCAACATCGAATATTTCGTCTTGAAATACCATTAGCATTGGAAAATACCGAATATCGCTTGTGTTTTATAGAACGCAGGTTGGATCCATTTCTGCGGCACACGAGAGCCTTATTTCCCATCCGAACTCCCGTGATTCTTCACGCTTCTCTTCATATTTCTTAGTTGGCTCCATTCAAAGACCGAGGGTGAGAGACTTGATGAAAACGTACGATGTATCGAATATTGGAAAACAACAAACCCGAACAACTTTACGTGCTTTGAGTTTCATCCGAATTCGGTCGATATTTATGCCCTCAATAGCACAAAATCGTTCATTCATCGAACCTCCATCATGGTTTTTCAATTTTACGAACTCGATCTCGATCGCTAAGCAGTGATTCATCAACAAATTTCTTCGTGTGAATTTTTGAATCAGCGCCTCAAGAATTAAGTGAGTGGGAAACTTGGAAAATGTATTTTTTTTTTTCATTTTTGAAGATCGTCGATGAAACGGATTTCCTCCTTCAGGGCATGTACGTCAGGGTCTGCTAAATTATTTGCGACGATTAAAAGTCGAATGGATATTTTGGCTCCGAATACTTTTGCCCTTTTTTTTCGTCGTACTTCACTTTTTTTCTTTTATTTGCGTATATATTTTGCGGAATATAAATTCTTCAGCGTATTTTCTCTCGGGCGGCCAATTTCTTCAATTTGTGAAGATCTTGGCGCGAGCAGCATCGGGCGTCTTGTTACTGTCATTGGTTGTTATCGGTCTGGCCGAACCGAAAGCAGGCGAACGAAGCCACCATATTTGTTTTTTACTCGATTTTTTGCATTTCCCAACGTAGCCTGACATTCTCTGACAATTTTTTTTACGACATTGTTACGAGTAATCTATTTTGTAAGTATAAAAATATAGAAAAATTTATATCACATAATGGTCATTAAAATAATAATTACGCACGTAAATAATTCATAGAAAATAGTACGACTGGCCTTATCACTTTAAGAATTGTTCAACTCTTCGAGTATTCGGTAATTTAAAGTCCTCGATGAATGGAAGCGCAGACTTGCGAGCGATGAGTGTTGACAGTCTCCAGGAAGGGTCTGGAAATGTTCTTTTCACTCTGATATTTGATTGCCAGTGAAGTTTTTATTTTCTCTCGCAAAGGTCTCGCTAGACATTTTTGCATGTCGCAATTTCTGATCTTATTTCTCTGCTCCCTTTTTTTTCTCATCTTGTATACCGTTTCTCGTTGGCCCGATTCGATCAATCTCGAGTTGGAACTGTGACTTCTCCAAGACGACGAGGACGATCGACGAGAGTTTGTATAACGTCGTCGGTTCGACGTTCGCTCGATTGGTATTTTTCTTTACTCTTATTTACCAGGCCACTTCCGGGACGACTTTACATCTTACGTCTGCTTACATGCGAGAAAACTCACAACGTCTGCCAGTCCCTCCGTGTTTACAATTTCCCTTTACTCGGATTTTTGAATCACTCCTTTCCTCATTGAATAAACGTTCAAAGTCCAAAGAAAATCCACTAAAGAAATAAACGATCATTTTGCTTACGAATATCATCAAGCTTGAGTTTTTCTCGAAATTCCTGACGTATTGGAAATCGCTCGCTTTCGATACTTCCTAATACAGATATTCCGTTCCAGCGTTGCAGGCTCGGGCATAAAACTGTTTCATAACTTTTCGTGCAGGGACGGTGTTTTCAAGATTTCGCAAGATTTTTCCGCAACCTTATCGACGAATTCTTACCATTATTTTTTTCGTATTAACGCTGGATGCGGCCATCATAAAATATCAAGTTTTACAGCCGAAAGTTTTTGATTTCTCGCAACCACCGTACCGTTAACATCGAGGCTTGTCATTTTTCCGATATAAATTTTACATGACGAATAATTCGACGCTATAGAAATGCTGTGAAAAAGACAAAAGCGAAAATTCTCATTATTGTGCGGCAATGTTGAGATTGCGGGACTAAATTCTTCCTCAATAAGTGGCAATTGGTTCTTATCTCGTTCAATGCAAATTTGTGACATCAATAGCATTAGTTTGAAAATTAAAAAATTATGCCGTAGAAGAATTTATCTATGTAGAGATTTTTTTTTGTTTGCACAGACTCTACGGTTATCCTTCGTAATATCCTGCGGATGACAGAGCGCACGAGGCGTTTTTCCGCATCTCTGCGGACTCGTTTATCGAGGGACTAATTAATTTTCTTCGTGCCAGGATACTGTGCGATATAAGGCGAGGTGCGAAATTCATCGTAATCCATGAGATTGTTTAGCGATTGTGTAGAAGTGCTTCGCATGGCTTAACCCGCAGCATCCACGAAGGACCGTCCTATTTCTTCGTTACGTTATTAACCCTCGTTTTTTCTCGACCCCTCTCACAGCAGTTAAGCCGATATATACCACATACGTGTTACCAGAGCCTCGCAAGTTCCCACTTTGGCAAAAAGGGAGAAACCCTAGAAAAATCTTGCGGTGTCTCATTTTCCAAGATCACCCTTGAGTTATGCTCCAGTCCTTGATGGGGGCGAGAGCCCCGAGAGCCTTTCAGCCTTTTCTATCACCTTCACCACCTTTTCTCAGCAAATTGGTGGTTTCGTCGCTCATACACCCCTGCTGCTCGCACTTCACTGCCATGCCCTCGTGGGAGGACGAGAACTTGGAGGAAATAACGCAGTTTCGGGATTTTCCTCTTTTTTTCTTGCCTGATTTCTCGCGTGAAAGAGAACGTCGAGCTCAACGTTTTCTACCGAGACAACTTGACCTTACGATCTGACATTCGTCCTGGGGCAAAGCAGAAGCGTTTCTTGGATATAGGAAGAAATATAAAAAATAAATAAATACATAACAGTGAAAAAGAAAGCTCAATGGAAATTGCATGACTCTAGGATCGATTCTCGTATATACGTGGGACTATTACGAAGCAACTTAAGACTCACGGACGATTTTTCGCAGTGTCACACCCCATGTGATTCCGAAGTAATTTTATGTAATGAGAACCAGATATATATTCCATGGCGGGACAATGAGTCTATTCTTATGATATTAAATCTAAACCAAGTTTCATCATAAAGATCAATGTATACCAAAGTATCTCCAGTGGGGAAATATTTCCTTGACCATTCTTTTTTCAGCAGAGGATCGTCGGAAGAAAAACCTAAACTTTCATCCCCTATTTTAGTCAACATTACTGACACATTCGATCTGGAACACAATCTGCACAGTTTGTTCCTACAAGACATCACAATTTGCAGCATCCAAAATCTTTGTCTTATCGCTGAAGGAAAGCGTCTTTCGCCCGAGAAAATTCTCGCGCGCAGCTTCTCATCCCTTATCTCCGAAATTATCCGTAAATTACCTCTCGCAGGTTGGCGCGATGCACCGGCATGAGGGTGTAAATCATGAAATAAAGAAGGAAGAAGATATTGAACGAGAAAAGAAGGAGAGGAAAGAGATAATATCCCATGTCTTTTCCTCTGTATCCGAACAACCGTAGCTTATACGCGTAAATTATTTCTTGTCAACCTGCTCTAATGGTTTCCTTACATAGTGTGTACTGGGTGCAAGCCGTTTCGCTACAGAGCAATTTTATCACTGGAGGGTCCATTATCACACTTTTCGCTTTCCTCCTGTTTTTTTTTTGCCAGCGGGCATATCCGTGTTCGCGCTACTTCAACGCTTCCGGTGTTCTCTCTACATTGTCCCTCTTTTTTTTCTGCTATTCTTTCACCATTTTTCGATATACATAACAACGTCGGAAACAGCAAGTTGCCGGAATATTTCAGAATTCTGAATCTCCACGCAGGCAGTCGACCGTACACTGCTCGGGAAAGCATCTGATATATACGGTTTTTTTTATTACCGAAATGCTTTCTTTCCTCCCGGAAAAAATATGGGGTGTGAAAGCTGCCTGAATTCCTACGCAAATTGTATGAAAGTGATTTTTCAAATTTGCACTTCACATCCTACGGAATTTTTGTTTATCCGGAAATGCGATGAGTGAACATTCCAATCAGTTCGAGCGAGGGAACACGGTCTCTCAATCGTTATTTTCGACTCACTCTGCTCGAGAATGCGTTCAGCCATGACCAAGTGATATTGCAAGACCGAAAAAGTCCGCTGGAATTGCCATGGGGAAATTCATTTCAAAATACCACAGTTTTGAAATTCTTTCAGCCCTCATTTTTTCTCACGAAATATAACGTAAGAAAAATGAATCAGTGTTTATTCACAATAATTCATCATTTTGATCTTTTCTTATCTGAAAATCTGTCTGTATCAACGGACTCGATTTCAGAAATAATCATACGGAATATTCGCGTTGATTCGTTAAAAAACGACACGATATTCTATTTCTGTTTTAAATAAAGATTCGTTGTTAATTCGGTACGAGTCTCGAATTTATGATGAAGCTACGTAAAAATGGAAAAAAATAAATAAAATCGGAGAAAAAACGTCTTTGCGCAGGTAAAATCAGGGATGGCGGAATGGGAAATGACGACACGGGAATATACACATTTTTCACTTGATGAGCTGATTGTGAGGGTCGAAAATGTGAGTACGAGAGCTCGAGCGTTCAATTCATAAGATATGTGTACACACTCGGTTTATAAGCAGTACATACATGTACACATAAACGATATACATGTATGTACGACAATATAATACGAGATATTAGTTGGCGCCAACAGGCTTGGAAAGTGGGTCGAGTTGTAGCGAAACAATCATTTTTCCTGACGTCGTACTTCTAGTGGAATTTACTTCGGCGCCTTATGACCTCCCTCCTCTTTGGATTATTTTTCTTTCTTTTTCCCTTATTCTTTCCCTCTCTGATCTTTCTATCTACTTGGGAAAATTCGTGACTTCCAGTCGGGCGGATCATCACTCCCAGGAGGTGGAAATTCGCGATGTCTGACGTCTGCTACAAACGCATACACATCGGACGTACATGGTGAAGCGGATACACGGTTTGCCCGCTTTTCATTTTCTTCTCTATCTTACGACGATGATTAATGCTAGGACTCTGCCTTATTTCTTTTACTTCTCCCAGCTTCCGGCTGTTATATTATCCATCCCGCTCCGCTATGCATTTTACCTTGTATTCCACGGAGTTGGCGTTTTGAGACCATCAGCTGCACACACCGGAACTTGGCTCTTTTCTCCTTTTTCCATATCTCGTCATCTCTCATTTCCTTGCTCCTCTCTCTCTCTGTCTTGTCACTCATTAGTTTATCCAATGGACCTTTGGATTATTCCTCGTGTCACGTTTATATATGACACACTTTCAGCTGCCTGTAGACTGCTGAGATGGTATATAGTGGTTTTTTATAATGACAAAAGTTGAAGGGTCAAACGTCGTTACTCGTTTTTTTTTAATCTTCCCTCCAGCTTCCGACGTTCCGACTGGGGTATTCTTTTAGAGCCCTGAGCTGGTGGGGCAATTTATCGCTGTTGTGGGAAATACGAGCTAGCGCTTATGCGGGGCTCTTATCACGATCGGACGATAATCAAGCAATTTCGTTTTTCCATTTTTGAGGGTCGCAATTTGCCATTAGAACCACATGGGAATTTCAATATTAAATTCGTCGAACGTGAAGCTGCGTGCTATCTTTTTTTGGCGCAGAATGGTAACACCAGCTGTTAAGTACGTGGACGGGCAAAAATGGGTAGTGCTGTACTTAAGGTAGAGCCAGAGTTGTCTATTACCGCTGATTATTTTCGAGTTGGAATTGATCAAATGGAAACAAATATTCAATTAAATTCAATGCCGCTGAATATCTTGCGCCGGTATGATAATAACGTTGGATGCTATCGCTTACTTTTCTATTATAGTGCCCATTCAATCTATTATTATTCGGGCGCACTTGAAAAGTCGTGAAAAGTAAAGAGGAAGTTAAGACCGTCTCATATCGATTCCAGAGGTTCCTCAGACACTATTCCATCCACCTGACGGTGTTACACGTACGTCGATGATGCGCAAGAGCCTTAATGGCATTAGCGTTCAGCGTGCATTCTTCGAACGTAATAAACAAAAGTCTCCCAAGGAAGCTCGCTCGATTATGGGAGTTCTTTGTAAAGTTTCCCCTGCAAATAGTTGGCCTTTCACTCGCTGCCTTTCTCGTCTCGTCTTTTTCTCTTATCGTTCCTTCCGTTCTCTTTTTTATCTGGTATCAGGGGAGCTCGTGGGTCGAACGATATTACTAATTGCGCAGGGTCTCATGCCTGATTTTAATCCGTTTTTTACTCGTATTAAAAATCGGTATTCACTAGAGCGTAAACTGAAATAGGGGGAGGGTACGATTGTCGGTACGATCGATTGCGTCCGTTTTGTCCAGATTGATACAACAAAAACGGAGAAATTCTCGTCATATGGGGCATTTTCTTTCAACGATTTCGAAATCGTTTCACAAGGTAATCTATCAGATTTGAATAATTTTCGATCCAATTATACGGAATAAGGTCGAGTCACGTGGCATCAGTTATTCCAGTAAAATGCGATGCAGGTGACTGTAATAAGATTCATTTCCATCATCCATGCGCCAATTGCGACTCGGACGAAGCAATTCTATGGGATTCGAACGCATTAAATTAAATGCCTTTTCTACAACATGCTATTATTAATGTTGGGGCATCACATTGATTCTTGTTCAACGTAAATATAACGATGACAAAACTATTCACTATTCGGATGATTAAATTTGGTAAATCCAAAGGTCCAGTCTGGAACGCGTTTAATTAAATCATGGGTATGAAAAAGGTTGTTTTTTAATTAGGGATACCCAAGACTCTTGCAGTGTTATTTGATTTGTTTGAACGGCAGAGGTAAAATCTTCGGAAGGATTGTAGCAACGCATATTTTCAGATGCTGCCACTGAGAAACAAGGTGAAAGAGAAATGGGACCAATGATAACTGCAACAAAGAACATAAAGTAGGGAAATCTGGCAGCAAATGAAAAGTAGGTCAATACGATTTTACTGGACGTCAAAGGCAACATCAGAAAACCTTTCGTTCCTACCTGGGATAGAATTATACTTTCAATAAATATATATAAACATGGATTAATAACAAGCAACGATAACACGAAATATCTTCCCGTACGATCTGAAGCATCGTTCCGCAATCCTATTCACTATATCTTGAAAGTTTCCCCAAAGATGCGCTCAGTCGGTGATCAAGATTTTACATACACATCGACAAGAAAATATGATTATCCAGAGATGCGGCAGCATCTCAACGTCAAAGTAACTCAGAAAAAGAATTTTTTGATAAAGTTTTATATTCCTGGCATGACAGATGCTGGGCTGTACCAAGGAGTAGGGATAAAGTAAATCCTCTTAGACTATATCAGGCTTTATCAACCACGCGTTGTTCTTTTGTCTCTGTTGGGATGGTTCCCACCGCAGAGGAATGAAATTTTTTACATGCTTATAAGTAGAAAGCTCTCGGTTGAATTTTGCAAGATCAGCCCAAATGGAGTCCTCGACATAAAAACAATATAAATAAGAGCTTTTCTCACAGGCAAACAAAGGTTTGTACTTTGGCGATGTTCACATTAATAAAATAGACGAATGCCCCTTAATTATCTTCGCGTATGTCCGATCGGAGAATGGAAAGATCGATCAATAAACACTTGTACTCGCACGTTGCACGTGCTCCGAGCGTTTTTCACGGTGAGCTTGAGAAATGGGGATTATCGGATGAATCCAACATCTGTTTTCAGGAAAGAGGAAAGTAATGGATGGCTTTGAGAATAAGATGTATCGCTTCTTCATTGTTTCAAGGCTTCAGCGAGCCTGGAGGCAGTGAAGAGGTATAAGTGCCCTTTTCAGGGAAAAGAAAAAGATGACAGAAGGAAAAGGTAAATTTTTCGTGACGTGTGATACGCGCTTGAAAAGGTACATCGTAGAAGCGGTAAGAAAAAAGCAGAGAACCCCAACCGTTTGGTCGAGAATTTTTTTTTTCGTGCAAAAGCGCACATTGCAATGTTCCAAGACTTTGCCCATCACGGGCGATGATCCTCGAGGGCGAATAATAATGATTTCCCGATGTACAAATCACAATTTGAACAAGGGACCTTTCACGTGCTTGAAACCACGATGATTTCGGGAAAACTAATCGAGAGGGAATAATATTAATGCGAGAGAGCAAATAATACTTGACATGCATGGGTGGCGCGTTAATTGTCACCCATGTGGTGAATGCATCGGGATTAAATTGTCGCGTGGAGGTGATGACTGTACTGTCATGTTGAGTAAATTTCGAAAACCGTGGATGGGAAAACCGTTGTGTACTCGCTGTGGACACGAGCGTTCGTGCCTTCGCGATATTGGAAACCACCCGGCTTTGCATGGATTATTGCATAATTGAATGATTATCATTGAACAAACAATTACTTTTAAATGATATACCTGACAAATGTATATTTGTTTATCATTTCCTGTCTAAAGATATTCGATTAAATATCTGCACCATATTTAATCAAGATGCGATCGTTGTTGATAATTAGAATCCTGAACTCCCTAATTATTTGTCAATACAATTATACAGCCTCGCATATTCCGCAGCATTCTCGGGTATTATCCCAACTCTTTAATAGAACGGCTAACTGGAATTACCATGATTATATACGCTCTTGGCGCGGCTGATTGTAATTACCGGTTGTATCCCACACGAAGCCAACGACACCGATCATCCTCATCATCAGCGGGAGGTTTTGATTGTTGAATCGTGCGAAAACTCACAGGTTGATATATCAATTTGAATCGGCAATGGAACTAATCCGCGATTAAATTTCCCTAATTGAGTTTTCCATTAATCCTCTTCCTTCTCTCCTCCACCGTCTCTGCCACCGTTTCATCGCAGGGCTTATAGGGAATTTAAACCGTTCAAACTGGCTCCTCGTTTCATTGGCCAACTTACCGTTTCATAGATTCCCGTGAACGTTGGTCGTCGTCGTCGGCCATCGATTGAACACTTTTGTCGTCCGTTCGTGTGTCACTTTGCCTCTTGCTTCTCTCTTTTGTCGTTTCATCTCTGCTGTCCAAGTGCATCCGTACGCAATTAAACTGCTTCCTCCTGGTTGTGCATTTGCCGTAAACGTATATACACTCCGCTGCAGTCGTAATCGTAGGAGAATCCGGGCTCCGCAGTCCATGCAGCCACGAAACACGGATGGCTACGTTTTGCGGCTGTTGGGATCCACTCTAAACACACATTTCCCTATCTATCTTCTGACCGCTCTCTCTCTCTCTTTATCTTTTCTCCTCCTTTCTATGAATATATACATACCTCTTTCTCTCGGCCTCTGCACTTTAGCTACGTCGGAGATTGTGTTCGTTACGGGGTTTCAACTATACCTGTCGAGCGGACATTCCGAGGCATGCCAGAATTAACCGCATTCAATTTACTATAGAAGCCGTTGCGGTTCCTATCTATGCCGCTCTCTGGTGTTTCGTGATGACACAAGGTGTTGCCAAATTGTAGTTAACTCAGGTTCATATCCACGCGAAGCTCGGATCATCGAAATTTTCGCCATTGGGGAATCAATGAGATAAACTTCGTGTTTTCCATTTGAAAAACACAATTATGGTCCAAGAAGGTCGGAAGATCGTTAAATTACGTAAAAAATCAAGACGCTGCGGCGCAATCGTGCGATCGATCGTGTGAGAGCGAGCATCCCTTTAATATGAAATCGATATCATCTGTTACCTCTCCGGAGTGTGTTACGTTCAAACTGTTTAATACTAAAATATGTAATGGTGATATAATATCGTCCATATTCGGTTCAATATTTATAAAGTAAAAATTCCGCCGCAAAAATTCTTCCCGTCCAAGCTTTTACCGTACAACATAAAATTTCGTGATCGATAATAATAAATATTACGAACAACGTTGACATATTTATCATAAATTGTTCGTTAATATATTTCGGTAGGGGAAATGATCGTTTTTGCTTTTCGACAAAAAATTAGGAAGAATATCGCCGTCAATAATCGATTGCTTCGAGGCAATTTGGATTCTTCGAAGGAACTGTGCTTACGATTAAATGGATATTGCATTTTTGAGCAGTTCTCGGCGAACTTTTTTGTTTACTATCGTTGATAACACTGTTATGTATATACACATTACATACTCATATACACCTATGCATATAACAAAAGTCGACGTGCGAGCAACCGAGCATTCAGCAAGGTTGGATGGTTGCCCACTTCCGGCACTTAAATTGGATTTAACGCCAAAACCTGCACGCTGAATTCGAAAGAGAGGGAGAGATAAATACAAAGAGCGGTAAAGCCAGAGAAAGAGAGAGAAAAGTAGTTTATGCGCTGATGACTCTAAAACTCTGAGCCGGTGCTAATTGAATTGACGTTCCCATTACGTCTGCACGCGACCGTATTAAATTTAAATAATTCTTCCAGGCTGGTAGGTTGTGAGGCACAGACGGTATGTTTTACTCGTGCCATATACGCGCGTCCAATTGGCGTTGTCTCTCGTACAAACACTGAATTAACTTTACGATCGTCGAGAAAAAAAATAACGCTATAAACATAATCATAAATTTATTAATCACAAATTTGGCGAGTTTCGCGAGGAAAGACAAACGTGGAGAAGTCACTGCGTAATTAACAAAAGTGAATCTGTCAGTTGGTCCTTCGGACATGACCCTAATTTGTAACTTTGACGGTTGACGTTTAAAGTTCGCACCATCTGCGTTCGTGTTTCTTAGGTCGACGGATCCAGGTGCCTGCAGCAAAACTTATTCCAGAATAACTCTCGGTAATTAGAAATGATTATCGTTATGGATAACGCGATAAACACGGAAAAGTTTTCAAACCCCTCTAAATTGCATTTTGTTCTCCATCTTCTTAAAAGTGCATCGCCTATTCTTCGTAATTAATATTTTTAAGAATTCGTTGATTTATCCGTCGCCGAATCATCAGAGAACGCGATCGTCCGTTGGAAAGAGGAAAACAATCGTAAAACAAATCACCCAGTGAATATTGTTTTTCCATGCTGGTTTCTTCGTTCGTCATAATCACAGCACGATCGTAAAGTTTATGACTGTGAGGCACGTTCTGAGTGTCTTTTGCATTTATCCATAGAGTGGTAGTAAAGTCTTTAAAATAGTCAATTTCCACTGAGAGTACAATGGTAGCAGGCTCGTAGGGGCAGGGCTGACCAACCGGAAGAGAAGAGCGAATTCAACCTTTCCATTTGTATGTCCGCACAGTCGAATCAAGCTGAAACTGGTACAAGAATTTCGAACGATCGTTTCGGTGTATACGAGAATCGGGTTAATAAAACTTTTTTAGGGCCTCATAAAAAGTAGTAACCCTACGCTCGATACACCTCAGAATCAACGATTCTACCAACACCATTATGAAACAGCGGAGGATTGATGGCTGCTGGTGGTTTTTTCTTTGTATTCAACGATTTTGCAGATATACGCGAGGCAATACAGCTCAGTGTCGTGATTTTCTCAACAGTGCTTACTCCGACTTACTCTTACTCTGAAAGACAATGGGTTTTTCAAGTTTTGATTTTGTAGGTTTCGAAATGATTCTTTTTAATCTGATAATTGTCATATAATTATACAACAATTATTGAACTATTATTATTTACCAATGCCGTTAAAGCAGGTGCTGATACCCGTAGTAAAAATCAATCATCGTCTCCCAATCTGACATTATTGAATTACAGAGGCGCCCAAGGTGCGATATAATTCAATATTTTACAAGATCGATCGCTCCCCGAATTATTCCATTATCGTCATAGCCATTAGCGTCTACGTTCGTTCTTGTAAATTTTCAGTTTTTTCACTATTTAACCGGTTATCTCGAACCTCAGGCAACACTTTAAGATTGTAACTGCATCACTAATGGTTCACTTCCCATCGGATTATCGAAACGTCCGAAAAGTTTTAGGTTCGACATCTACCTTTTTTTTCACAAATACCTCGGAGGCATAAATGAGGATGAATAAACGAATTCATCTTTCTGTTTATTTATAATTATTCCAGAATCACAATGATATGCAGCATAGCTATATGCAATTCCCAGTAGCTCGTTGTACAACAATAGTCTGCATTTTGATATTATTCAACATTTATTGTTTATTTATATCGTGACCGTTGATAAAGATTCGTTTATTAGAAAGCCAGAGATAAACAGTCGGCAAGGGAATGACGGGGAAAAGTTCTTCGTCGGGAGTGAGTAGAAAATAAACAGCTGTATATCGCCGAAAAGTAGAAACGGCGATTCGCGTCAGCCCCCATCCTGGAAGTTATTTATTACGTCACTGGTTAAAGAATCGCGCCCCAGTGCCAGACCGTTTAAACTCTGTCTCTTGTTATCAGATTGTGTCTTCGTACAAGAAGTACTAAGCTCCAAATCGCTTGAAAGCGCTTGGCGAATGGTACTTGGTCCGCATCCACGAATTCTCTCTTCCTGCTTTTCCTGCAGGAAATAACTCTGGTCTTAGTTTTTCGCTTCTATAACGTCAACGGCATCGAGATAAGGTTAGAAGCAGCATCAGCGCGAGCGCACCCAAAGGGGTCCGTCTGTGTTTTCTTGAGTGGCTACGACGAAGTGCTTTCTACGTGACCCTCTACTGCGCTTTTGCTCTGCCATTACTTTCAGGTGATTTATTATAGCAAGGAAAGTCGTGGCAGGCTTAAAACGGCGTCTTGACAAAACATCATTGAAGAGTTCTGCGGATCTTGGTGCTTTTATCGGCTTTAATTTCACCAACTGTCCTACTTTTTATGATCAATTGTGACACGTGACACTATACCAATGGATTTAGTGTATTCATTCGCAGGTGTTTTAGAATTTTAAATGCCATTCGTGAATTCGTCCTTGACGTTGCTAAAGCGAAAAGGTTAGGAGCTTTGGCGCGGGTTAGCGGGGCTCTTTGAGCACTTTGTAAGCTCCGCGATCTTGTAATTCGGTACGGAGACACCGGGTCCTTTCGTGTACGGGTTGCAGTAAGGAGTGTACCATCAAGCGGGAATGCAGTCGTGGCACGTAGGACGAGTATACTACGAGGACCCCACGGACCTCTGGACATCGGTAAACTGGTTGATAGTTAAGCTTTCAGCTCGAATCAGCTAGTAGACAGCTGTGGATTGCAACGTTGGACCAGCATCGTGACGAAACGATGGTGCTTGTTGCCATAGGTGAACCGAATCGATCGTTAATGTGACCAGGCTGCCTCATACAACAAAGGCATCCAATGGTGTCGAAGACATAGACCGTTCAGGGGCTGTGCTCTCCAGGTTAGACCTGATCGTTAAAGCAACTCTGGCTTCAGACACTCGGATCGGAGACGCGCGAAATGGTGATAATGACCATCGAGCCAATGAGCAAATCAGACCGAGCCCACCGAGTTGACTAATGAGTTTCATGCTCCTGGCTATCGATTTTCGGCAACATCAAGGCTGTACCAAGGAAAATGCTGGCGCAATACGTTCCTGCCTTTTGAGAACGGGACGTCAACTGCGAAAAACTGGACTTCATCTTAAAGACCGATACGAGTATATCACAGCAAAGTTTTGGAACCTTATAACCTTCGTTCCTAACAAAGTCTTTCGTCCGTCTGTATACTCACGAAGGGACATGCGAACTGCCCACGACATTGAAGTATGATCGCAATAATGGATATGTCCATGCGATGTTTTATGAACGCAAAAGATTTGACGTAGGTTTTTGCTCCGGACAGCTTTCCTTATTGTCATGAAAAATGAAAGTTTGCGTTTTGCGTCTGGATATTTCAACACGTGTTTGATGGGCGTCGTTCTTTTTTCAAGGTCGAGTTTGAAATCGAGGCTTTCATTCGATGGGTTTACAGAATGTTTTTCTTGAACCATCAACGGAAACGACATGAGTATAGTTGATGATTGATTGTCGACACCTCCGTCCATGTGATCGCCAAGATCATACCGCAGTTTCGTTCTAACAACCTTTTGACCTTGAACATCATGACAGGCCTAGATTTTGAACAATCGTAGATTGTTTATTGAAACGATCATCGGATACCCTGACTTTGATAATGTATCGAAACTTCACCCCTCTCCATGATCCTCCCTCTGCCTCATCTCCGAGTCCATTGTTCACTGAGCAATACAATACCGGATGTAGAATTTGGATTTACTGTTTCGAGATGTGCGGTAGGAAATGGGAGTCGTCGAGTGTTCGCAGACTCTCTCGCCTTTCGCTCTTCTGGGTTCACGGTTTGCACTTTCGCACTGGCGATATATTATCTGTTATTATCACAGCCAGCGAGCATTACTCTTGAGGGCACATAGATCTCGACAATACCGAGCTTTAGTCGTTGATCTCCATATTTTAATTAAAACTACGGGCGGCTCGGAAGCTCTGTGTTGTGAATGAGAGCCATCGGACGTAACACTGCCGAGGATTTTGGAGTCTGCATGAGGTTAAATGAGAGTCGACTCTTGTGATACAGCTCATCCGAGGTACTGTTCCATCCCCCAGCTTCTATTCCTCTTCAACCTTTCTACACGTTCTTGTGCTTTTTCCATTTGTCCCCACCATGGGATTAGGTTTGAGTCAATTTTACCAAATTCTCTTTCAAATTCAATTAAACGCCGGTCCAAATACGAACGCTCGCCTTAACGAGTGTTATTCTCTGCAGGTCTTTTATCGAGCGTTCGATCCTTAGCCCAAACATCCATTTCCCACTGTTATAGGTATATTCCCTTAACGATTTATCAAGTATCGAAGAGCCAACAATGTTTTCTCCATTTTACTTCCCTACCAAACTTTCGACGGGATGAAATAAAAAACTCAAAATTTCATGGAATGTTTTTCATTAATTTGGAAGTGTTTAAGGATTGTAACAATTAAAAACATCCCTATTCAGAGCCACCCTTCGAGTGTATATGGCTAGCCCATACAGCGTACCGTACTCGAGTTTTATTTTTTTTTGGACGAGCGTTTTTCGTTTGCGTGAGGGACGGTGGTGGTCCATGCAAATGTTAGTGAGTATCCGGTGATATATTTTCATTGAAATAACAACCGTACGGAAAAGCAAACTCGTACTTCTTTCCGGGTGAAAAATAGTAGCTTGTTCATGGGCCGGGGTGTGAAGCAGGGGATGCGAAATGAGCGACAACTATAGATACTGCGAAGACTGCCGGAGGTATACGAATCTCGTTCTGTTGAAATGGTTAGGGCTGCCGGATGTTCTCGCTCGGATGGTACAAGCAAGAATGAAAATAGTGGTGACGTTTCGATATAGAGTTGGCTCGAAAACTACGGTCATATGGCATATGTGACCTACACGCGAGTATAGAGAAATACGGCAACCCCTTTGCTAACATCAACAACGTGCCTCCCATGCATACGACCGCCATTTGCACTCTCGGTGAACAACGTACACGTATAACGCATATGTAATAGCAATTTTTTTTAACCTCCGGGTCACAAACACATGGACCCATATTTAATGAAAAACACGATCCAGAATTCTTCTTCAAATTTTTGTTCCACAAAATGGAACCGTCCCGAGCATTATCCTGCCTCTTATCCATTTTTTTTCCCAAATCTAGCCCCTCTTTTCTTTCGTCAATTGCGACAGAGTTTTTATTTCTACTGAATAATCATGCAATATGACGTTATTCGTAAACAAAATTGTGATTGTTGAGAAAGTATCTTGGAGACAAGATCCTGTCGATGTTACATTGGGTTCTGTACGAGAATTGACGAGGAATCGAGAAATTAAATAAATTACCATAGTATGTTTTAAAAACTGTGTGAAATGACGTTTCCTAAAAATAATATAATATCCGATCGAAGCTTCGTTAGCGCCCCAAGCCAACGAAGATGCATTGAAACAAAATTATCAAGCTTTAGAATAAAATAGAAAACCTGAGATTTTATTTTTTCATCGTAAACGAAATAAATCGTGCTTTATCTGTCGCCAATTATTTGCGAGGGATAAATAACGACATTAAAGTACCGCTGAAATGGACATCGTGTCTTGCACATACATACCTACGTTATTGCGTACATCGAACACGTTCTCCTGTTCCATCCTGCGCAATGTTGGGCCAGACCGATTGGCTAAAATGTCCACAAGGGTAGATTTCCCATGAATCCTTAATACAGGATGTAACACAACGTATGCGTCGTCTCTGATAACGATATACACACATGTTCGGTTCTCGTTGCATGCTTATAGCACATAAAATGCATGTACATGCGCACACGTACACATATGTACAGCATACATGGCGTACATATACAGTTTACAGACACAAGTACATACAATTTATATAAACATGTATACACTCAGGTCCACTTGAAGCGGGCTACGGAATTAACCCAAAAAACATTTTTTATTGGATTAATTCCACAGAAAAAAGTGATTGCTTTGTTTACAAATGATTATCCAACCATGCAACTTTTATAATTATCCAGATCGTGCGTACTTTTTTCCCACTCTGGAAATTTTCGAGTCCAGACCAAGATACATGGCCTGCACGATAAATCCATCGAAGAATACACAGATGGCATTGGTGTTTAAAAGCAAATGACGTTGGAAAGATTTTCAGCATTATCCCAGAAGGAGAAATAAACGTAACCTTTTGAAAGTGGATCTCCCTGTATACCCACACATTTAGTGGTAACGTCCAAGTACGCAGTCTTGTTAGTGAATACGAGGCACCTGCTGCATGTGCACCACACGATTGCAGACTCACCAAATGCCCACCATGCCTCCATTCCTTCTGGTAATTCGCGTGCATGCAATAGCATACAAATGCACCGTATTCATCACATTAAAAGAGACAAAAGGGCTCAGGTACAATTCAGGTTTTATTCTTCGAACAATATTTTTACAAGGTGCATAAGTGTGTTAGAAATATGTCTTTTTTGGAAATTCCGTTTTAGCAGCTAATGTAACATGTAGTTTTCCAGATGACCATTGGTACTTGTACATCCATTGAACGTAATACCCCTATATTTAACGAGGTTTTCCATACAGACTCGTGCTTTCGAAAATGGAAAGGAAGGAAGCAAGGGATGAAGGCAAAAGGGTAGTGTCACGTGGTATGGTCAATACCGCGTAGCGTTTGGCGTTCAAACGTTCTTGTAGCCAGCTCGTAGTCACGTATGTTGCGCTAGGTGAAACAGCAACGAAAATCGATATACATAGATTTGCCAAAAGCAATAGATGTGCGACCCCAATGTGAAACTGCAGAATGAGCATCCCCTCGATCTCGTTGCTTATATCTCTAATTCCGCATGCATTTTTTCACAAGTCAGAACACGTGTGCAATTATCCAACTCTGGGGGTGAATACGATACGATGAAATGCCGAAATTCCATAAGATGTTACGGAGGTCAGCATCAATATCGATTCATCTGCATACGAGATCGAGAGGCTGCACTCGTTTCGGAATTTTATATTTCTTTCTTGCAAAACAAACACGCGAAACTCCACCGTTGTCTCTACACACACAATCTCGCGGAGCTGACGTGTTTTCTTTGGGTTTAAACGTTCACAGGTACACGTGTATTTGTGCGTGTCTGAACAGACATTTGGAATCGTCCAAAGCTTTTCGAGAGACAGACGCAGGCTGAGATACGCTCGAAACTTTCCGTTTTGTTACATCCATGCACTCAGACACGTACGCTAGAAATAAGGGTTGGTAAACTTGAAATTGGCTGTCCGATATGGGTATGCCGAAACGCGCAAGCTTGTGTGAAAATTTTCAGCGTGAAAAAGAGATTTTCAACCTGGTTTCTCGGAAAGTTTTCAACTCTTGTATCATCGCACGTCCATGGTACGTAAACGATTTTGGATAGGACGAAACGACTTTTCTCAAAGTTCAAAAATATTTTGTGGATCGTTTAACGGGAGGGGGTGAAAACTGAAGTAATTCAGCTTTGATGAAATCTCGTTATGTCTTGGATATCATGTTTTGGAAATGATAAATCGTGACGTTTTTAAAGCTCCTTTCATTCGCGATCGTACAAGACGTTCGGTTGTTTTCCAATTAATTTCTAATGCTGTATATTTTTTATCGTAATTCTTTCGAATGAAATACATCGTGTAAAATAATTAACTCCTGTTTTGTTTTATTAATTTTCATTTCGAAAATTGTTGCACCTGTACAGAAAAAAGAGGACACTCTGCACGAGAGTCGAAACCTATTTCGTATTTTAGAAACCTGTATAGACCCTTGTTTATTCAGCTGGCTTGTATATACTTCTATTATAAATAAAGTAGGGTAAATAAATAATAATGTACATACAAAATATGTACCTTATCAAGTCCAGCTAGAATCCGAATAAAGGTGCGCTGCGGGCAAACATGCTTCGAAGCTCAAACAAACTTTTTACGATATTGTCGGAGTCTCTGTACGTATGCATTTGTGTGTCATCGAAACTTACGCCATGGCGACACAGAATACGAATTCAATCATTGTCATACAAAAAGAACGAGATAGGATAGTCACGAAAATGTTGATATTATATGAAAATACTGACCCGCTAAAATATGAAGGAAAACATTGAACAATTTTTTTACTGAACTTCAGCACAAACTTCAAAGTATTTTTTTTTTTTGAAGATATAACTGTGTCAGCAGTTTCGAGAGCGACAAAAATTTGAGAATCCAGCTAAAACTCAACGACGAGTCGCAAGAAGTTTTTTTTTAATTCTATTATTTTCTAAATTGCATTAATTTTTCAAAACAAAAAAGTAGCTTGTCCCAGCTTACTGGATCCGAAGGGTACGCAATTTTTTTTTCGAGAAAAAATCAACGTGTCATGATGAGATTAGAATTAGAGGCTTCACCGTGTTTTTTGCGAACATATATCTACGTATTTATATTAATCAGCGATTTTTTTTCATTGTAAACATCTTTACCTTGATTGCAAAAGTTTTTAAAAAATCCTCAAACTACTTGACTGCAAGGTCGATTCATGAATGAAATTCAACAGCCTTGAAAGCTTTCACAGTGCTTGAAGGGCTCTGCGGGTCTGCCCGGTGAGTTTAATCGAATTTCAAGCTGTCAAAAATTGTATGACAAACAAATTTGCCTGTCAAGTCCATGGTTACTCCACTGGCTCTACTAAACTCCCCAGCTGGAAGGATGAATATTATTTTATGAAGGAAGAACATTGACGTAAATCATAATGTAAAAATCTGGTTTTAATCGAGTGAAACAAAAACCGTCGTGAAATATCAACGATATTATAAATATCATAAACGCAATATTTTTCGGAATAATAAGATATGATTTATCTAAAAATGACTTCGTTGATTTTAGAAAATTCGCTGAATACTTTTTTAAACAATTACACCCATGATCTTTGATTAAATAAACGCGATAATTTTTCATTACATTCTGCTCGTCTCGATCGATATCGTGGAGTTTACGTCGAGTATTCTTTATGGATTCAAAAATTTCCCAATCCAAAATGTAACCACACAGAGGAGGAAAAATATCCAGAAAAATAATCTCCACCGTTCGGAGGAGGAGGCAATGAAAGCTGTAGCTGATCTCATTGATAAATCGGCGATTTTATAATGCCCTTTTTATGCATTCAAATATTGATCGGCATGCTGTGCGATTGACAAGAGAGATATTCAACATCGGAGAGCCGTAAAACGTGTACACGAGCAGTGTCGAAATACCAGAGGGTGTTGGCAGATACCAGGTTGAAAACTGATTCGGCTTGACACGTTTTATATCTATATTGTCACGTTCCCGGATGTCCTTTATTTGGCTACAAATGAGACTTTTTCCCATCCACCGAAGCGGAAAAACTTTTGTCGGTGCACGGAGCTATTCCATCCGGGTGGTGTACTTTCCACCACCTACGAGTAATTCCCGCACTACGTTCACGGTTTTTTCTTTTTATCTTTCTGTGCAGCGGGGTAAATGCGGCGACTGAAGGCCATTGTTTGTCGTCCAGCGGTCCACTGATTCGCAGAGAGCTTTTGATTAACTAGAGTCAAGCGCAAAGGCTGCCAGTTCTCGTTTTATTCACTACGAATTGAGTTATTCTACTGTACTTTGCTTCTCTTCCATCCAGTTCTTCCTCCTTTCTCTCACTTTATTTACATGTCGAGAACAAACAGACTGTTCAATCGGCTGTTGGAAAAAATGGTGCCGCCCTAAACAAAAACCAACGATCACCATTTGCTGCTTCAGCTTTACCAATTGTGCAATTTCATGCCTGCGGAATGCGAATTGTCTAATGAAAAATCTGGAAATTCGCTGGCGGATTTATCATTGATACGACAGCAAGGGTTTCGATTTAATTGCTGCTGAATTTTATTTTTTCATTTCGGCGCCGATATTCAACAGTTTGTACTCGCAAATTTTTGTCACCGCTCTTAACGTCGAAGTCCTGATATTATTATGGATAATTTTGCAGCTGGATGTTGGAAATAAACATTATAAGACAGGAATATCCTTGGCAATGGCTATCGATTTTCCAACAGATTTTTTTTTTCTGTGTAAGATACATACGTTGGTTAACAAAGTAAAAAATACCCGCAAAACAATCAATCCCTTTTCATCCATAAAGCAGATTAAAGGTCGGAACGTATGTGAGTGTTTGACTTGTATATCGATACGATTCTCCTCGTTGGCACGCACTTCTACCACTATCCTTCAAACTCTTTCTGATGCTTTTTAGATTGTGAGGCTCTCAAGAGTCCTCAAGACTCTCGCATGTCTTTCGTACTTGTTACTCTCGCTCGAAATGCTTATCCTTCTTTCAATCTCGTGCTTTTAGCAAATTGTCTTCCGATGAACCAGCACGTGGTCTTTCATACGTGCGATTCAAGTAAAGCACGAGAGATTTACTCGAACGAAATGAATCGACGAATGAATAGTCGAAGTCTAAAAAAAAGATCCTAATGCTCCGCTTTCGTTTCCGACTGATTTACAATTCCGCAAATTCAAAGTCGTACAATGTACGGCGGACAAGCGAATAAACGCTCTTGGAATTCGGAAAATCTAGGATTAATATTTTCTTGCTGTACGGGCGAGTCTCGTCGCGTCTGAACATACTCGAGTTTTTCTACTGTATCAGACCCGACGCTCGAATTGGAGTTTTTCCGAAAAAAATACTCCCCAGAATAAACGAACAAACATAACCATTTTGAATATAATTGGTAAGAAGCATTGCACAAAAATGTTCAAATATAAAACGTACATTTCATAAAATATCGCTCATTTTTGTTTTATTTTGAAAAATTGGTTAAAGAATTATCGTTATACGCATCCACAGTATTATATTCCAAGAAAATGCAGAGCGCAATTAATTTCCTTTAAATTGGCGATGAGATTTGCGAGTAAATGAAGATTAACAAAATTTCGAATATTGTTAGCTCTTTTTATAAGTTTATTCACTTGCTAAATGCACAGGCAAGGCGACAAATGTATGCACAAGCGATAAATGCCATATCGGTGTGAAAACGCTTGGAACGATGAGTGTTAATGGGTCTTTTGGGAGAATCAGTTGTGCGATACGTGTTTATGTCTGCAGGATTGGAGTCGAACAGTCGTATTTGAATACGTGCGTGTGCATCCTCGCCGAGCCTCAGCGGAAGGCAATTATATGTGCCTGCGGAATCTCTGAAATATTCTGTAGGGAACCACCTCTATACCAGACTGCGTTAAAGCTATATCGAGGATACGCAGTAGTTTAAATTTCCTGTCGCAAGTCGAGGTGAATCCCCAGGTTGCTGTAATATCACCAAAGTTACCGCGCTGTAAATGCCACATAAACCCCGGATAAATTTGCTACATATGTGTGTATATATAAACGATGTAGCACAGACCAAGCACAGGAAAACTTTACGGGATTCTAAGATCACATTTAGAAACACTAGCCTGCGCAAATCCCGCAGCTAACCTTTATTGCATCAGCAAACCAACACCCCACATTATATTCATCCCATTTACACGAGCATTAATTATAACCGAAAATATTAGCAAGAAAAACACGAAGATACTTTTTTAATTTGGTGTAATAAAATCGTGACCCGGAAATTGTTATAATTCCTCAGTATAGAAGATCCCATACGAACGATTTCCGCATGTCTTTGCTTGCCCTGGTGATTGATAATTTTCCGGCACTTTTTGGAAAGAGCGAAAAACACGACCGAGTCGAGATAAAAGTTTTTCGAGGATTAAACAAAGTGTTGTTGATTAAGCCATGGTAATCAAGGTCGTGACTCGCTCGAAAAACCAAAATGGTTCATTCTTCCGCTCCATGTGCGCCATGTTGTCCAGACGCGAGAGGGTTACCGAAGAACGAACTTACCCCATACTCTCCGTCTGTCTTTACGCTATTTTATGGGTGCAATTAAGCTGTGCGTTCGTTTACAAACCGCAAGAGATCCTGGCTCTGGAAACGCTGGCTATTTCGAAGTAGCAAAAGAGCCTGAGGGGGTTGCTTTCGTTCTCATCACTGCGGGTAAAATCCTTTCGGCCCTTGCCCTGTGGAAACCTTTTGGAAAATAACAGAGCGAAAGCAACAAGAGCCCAAAGGCAACGCCGGTGCTGGAGAACAAATCTCTTAGTGTATGTGTTCTGAAACACCTCTTGCTCTTTTCCGGTCCACGTGTACTCTATTCCACTCTGCTTACGAGTTTACCGAAACATTTCGGAAGCTTCGCGGACTCTCCACAATGGGGAAAAAGGGGAGAGCATGAGCAGATGAGCCTCCTAATGCACGAAATCATTCTCTCATCGTTTTATTTATTCTCTCCGCAAAAACCTCGGCGGACACGAGCCTAGAGTCTTATTTACAATCTCTGAAAGTGTATAAAACCCTCGTGGATTCTGAGGTTTTCTTTTACCTCTCGAAGGCTTTTTTTCGCAGCATCTCTGGACCGCCGTAAGAATACGAATTCTGTGGAAATCTCGGTAGTCGATTTTGCCGAAAATCTCGCAGCGCACCATCATGATTTTCCCGCTTTTTACCTTCCTTTTTCCGCCAGTTTCGTTCCGGAATATCGTCGTCACCCCAATGTGTGTTTCTTCCCTTCTTCAGTGCGAGGAATTTGCGAGTATTTTCAGCGAAAAAAAGATTGCCGCGATGGTTTTCCGGCTGAAACATCACCCTATACATCTCCACGTTTCCTTTCGAGTTTTTCTCTATGGACTGTGAAAGAGCACCTCAACCTACTATATGTAAATTGAAATCGAGATTGCTCTGTTGGGCACTTTTCCCGTTCTCATTCCCACAATTTCCCAGTTTTATATCTTACTATCCCCAACGTGTAAAGTTTGTATCGAGTATTTTGCACTCTTACTCCTTCCTCTTTCGTTTTCTCGAGGATCCAGAAAAAGGAAAAAAGAAGCTAACATCGCATAGGGCGTGCCAAATCTAGGCTATTTCAACACATGGAATTTTTTATTTCTATCCCCTCGGATGCTGGCTGGTCCTTTGACGATATTACGCAATCAGACAATTTTTTTCGTATCACAACAGTGTCGTCCGAGTGACGAAATTATTTTAATAGAGATTTAGCAAACATTTTGGTCGAAAAACAAAGTGTGAATAAAGAATAACATAATAGGAGAAATAATCGAAGAACGAAATGAGAGAAAAAAGAATTAGTTGGAGGATGCCTCGTCGGTAATTCGTTCGACAACGTACTCCGGACGTAATCGAAGTCCCCCAACAGTGGTCTTTTGTATGAAGACTTTTCCTGGTTGGCGACAAGCAGCCAATTACTCTCACGCGGAGCTTTTTTTCTCTTTTTCATCTGCTCCTCTCAGGTTGCTCATCACTCCGCTGATAGTTTACTGTATGGTCCTGTGATCTTCACCATCAGCGGAACAAGAGGATGTGAAAAGACGAGACAAAAGAAGAAAGGTGAAACATACAGACAATCGAAAGAAGAAAGAGAAAAATGAGGAACGGAGAGTCGTTTTTTTAAAAGATAATTTGCTAGAGCATAGTGGCTATTGATTTGTATTGTCTCTCTTTACAACCATCCCTTTACCCAACCACCTGCAAAAGCTCTCAAAGAAAGGATAAATAAAAACAAATGCAAGATAGAGGGAAAAAAGAGTTAACAAAGAAGACTGAATATTTCCGCGGAAATTTTGCTGTCCACAGCGACACAAATTCACGAGACACTACACTTATTCGTGTCAATATTCGCCAGGATTACGCCAGCTACGATACCGCAAAGGGCCATTCGTTTCTTCGCCATGTTTTCCGCTCCCGGAGGCGCCTTCCGAAAACGTCCTTTGACGTTGAATCCGAACCATTGATGGTTCACGCGAACAACTTTTGCTTGTAAAATCGAGGATCGACGACCACGTGACCGTAAAATCGTTTCAAAGCCCGGGGCACAAGTGGGAATATAACGATCGACGTTAACGAAAACAAAAAGGATAACAGCGGAAATGGAAAAAGAGATCCGTTTGCGTTCGTACCGCGTGCACTTGTGCGAAGAACACATAAATCTTTCGATTCACGTTTCAATAAACATTCAGTGATTTTTCAATGAATATACAGTGAGAATTCGAGATTTTTGTAACGCACGAATCCAGACGCACCTTTCTCCATCCGTAAGCCGTATATTTTCCATTTGACGCCTCCAAAATTGTTTGCATTTCTGTCGTACTCGTTCTATACACGTTTTGCTCATTTTACATATTCGAAATTCACGAATTCACGAGTCT
Source organism: Heteropelma amictum (assembly GCA_959613375.1). Lineage (NCBI taxonomy): Eukaryota > Metazoa > Arthropoda > Insecta > Hymenoptera > Ichneumonidae > Heteropelma > Heteropelma amictum. Next base: position 7,922,874 of record OY390720.1, on the reverse strand, counting down.
AATCGATATATTCGTACGTCCGCGATTATTCTGCTCCGCATTGTTTCTTGTATTTGTTCTTGAACAATTGAACGTACACCGACTGCAACCCTTGATATTTTGGCGATAAGTTTAATGTACTAGTTCGATTCTAGCGTATCTGCAGAGGAACGAAGGTGTCTCGGTTGATAATTCCTCTACTGATTTAATCGTACAATATTAAATCATACCTCAGCGTCATATTGGCAACTATTGAAGTGCCAAGAATTCTACGAAGCTATCTATACAATTGCCAGATCATATATTCGAGCAGGAGGCTTTTTTTCCATGTTTGAATCATGTTTAATCCTGGAGGGAGGACGAGCAGGGTTGGGTGGACTTTCAACGTATGAGCAGAATGGTTCCCACGTGATTAGACAATTACGACCACGTTTCATCAATATATTTATTGAATTCAGCGGAATTAATTGGGTTAAGCACTCGTATAACAAAAAAAAATTTCCTTCTTCCCTTCTGACAGATTTTTTCACTTAGCTCGTGGTGGAATTAATGAAAAATATCTTAATTTTCTAAAGTGAGCTTATAAGAACTGTTTGGAGTAAAATCCTTTCGTGACTCGTTGAAACAAAAACTTGAACATTTGTCTTTTATCGTGTGTTGCAGTACCGAGGGTCGAAATCGTGGACGAGCACGGTGCGACTGCAAGTGATAAATTCTACAAGGCAGGCAGCACGATAGAGCTGAAATGCGTGGTTAGCAAAGTGCCCCATCCGAATGGTTACGTAACATGGAAGCATGGTTCAAGAATGTTAAATTACGACACCACTCGGGGTGGAATCAGGTAAGTTTCTTACGAAATCTTTCACATCTTATTCATCTTTTCGTGCTGAGATAAAACATCGCCAGCATGGAAAGCAATCATTTTGGATAATTTTAACGAAACAAAAATTCTACACGCATATTTTTTAGAGATTAAAGGATTGGCTGAACTAATTTTGAAAACAAGTGGCCAAATTTTATTCGAGAATTCAGTTGTTTGCCATGAATGTTTCCAAACAGGAGTTAGAAAAAAGATTTTATGGATCTTAAGTTTTTCATCCCACTTGAGACAATTTCTAAAATCCAAACGTCTGTATCGCATCTTAACTTGATCAAAACGTACATTCCTTCGTTCCTAAAGTTCCATACGCTGTTATTGCAGCCATATCGATGTATGAAATGTTTAAAATCGTTATTAATTTTTTTTCAGCATTTTTCGACAAAAGTTTTCACAAATTTATCAAAATTACGCGTTGTTTACGTAAAATTTCGAGTTGGTGTACCATTCTTTATTCCATCGATGAAACAAGCACCTTGCATGTACCCTTATCCGTTGAAATTCAAAGGTGTATCGATTCGATCGAGATTCAATGAAAAATTTCGATTGAATCGCATCGAATCGATGGCATCGCCAATCAAAGTAAAATCGTCATGAGTTTCTGTCGAAAACATAAAACTGGTTTTATCGAGGGCTTTAGAGAATGTTTTTTCATATTCCGGTCGTCAATGAAACTGCCGAGATTCTCGTTTATATTCCATAAATTCCTTGAGTACAAAGAACATCAACGGCGAAATGTAATATCGATGCTCTTTGAATGGATTTTCAACTGCAGACTCAGTCAGAATCGTTCGATTCACTCGTACACGCATACATTTATTCTTCTCCAGCGCCCTGTTCGTCTCACAATGCATTGCGGTCCTTGCATATCGAATCCTTTGAACGTTCTTTAACTGGAGCAGGTAATCAGATATCTCTCAATATTGAAATATCGATTGTAATGAAATATCGAAGAATCCACCGAAATACGACGTTCATTTGAATGCTCCTATTCCATGTAAGGTTTTAATGGTAAATTTAATTACAGCTTCGATTTCAGGTAAAAGCAGAAAGATATATGAACATTTTCCCTCAGAACATTAATTTTCATTTATTAAGAATGACTTAATGAATAATTAAGAATGACTTTCTGAAACATTGAAAAATACAAGCCCATGACGAGTAAAAAAAATGGTACTCATTAATTTTTTTTACGAAACTCGGTTTCTCAAAATATGCACAAATCAGCAGAAGAAATAGAGTGAAGATTCCGTTTCTGACAATTCGCGTCGTATCGATAAATAAATATTGGAATATTAAACGAGGTATTTTCGTGTGAATAAAAAGGTACCAAGCTGAATTAATGTTTCTTATTAAATGTTTTTTTCGTGTTTTCAAAAGCCAACGATATGGTGTATATCCTGATATTTTTAGTTCCGGGTTTATACAAATGTAAGATCAATTGTTTTCTATCATACGATAAGTAACATTGAAAATCCAAGGATTTTACGTAAACGTCAAACAACACTTTATAAATAAAGATAGGTATACTTATAGAGGCACTAATTTTCCTTCTCAAGTGTGCCATGGACGTTCTAAGTGTGATTCGCAATATATAGTTCGGTTGACACTACGAGACACGCCATTTTCGATTACGCATCAAATATTTATCCCATGTGTACGGGTTTCCAACATGAATAACGCGAAAATTTAATTTAGATCTTATCAGACACGTTGCCTGGAGACAGGGCTTCAATTCACCCCAACTTCTATATGTATACTTTAATGAGATCTCTCCGCGTTGATTTTACGAGCTTGTATGTGCACAGCGACAAACTTTCGTATTGTAAGTTCGCTGATACACGTATACACAGAATATATTGTTGTTTGATCAGGCAGCGTGGCAGGTCGTCGTAACAACCGCTCTACATTGACAGTCCATAGCCGAAAATAAATTTTCCAAAATACTCGTATTTTTTCTTATTATTTATCGCGAGGATTTTGAAAAACGTCTCTCAGCCGATGTTCCGATGTACCGTTTCAAATTACAAGCGTTATCACGCACGTGGAAGTTCGTGAAGCTCTTTTTATGCCCTCAAACGAAGCACGACGAAAGTACGCGTGTTATTCTTGCGACTGCTGAGATGCCATTAGGAGAATTCAAATTTTCTGCTTTGTTGGTTAAAGAGATTGTTGAAAAAGAGAAAAAAGCTACTTTGGTGCGCTTGTGGTCTTTAAGATTGAGCTGCTTTTTGCCATGGACCATACTTGGGTGGCTCGCCATCTTGCATATTCTCTCGTGCATCATATTATGCTCGCAATTTTTCCAAAGTCTCGGTACATCTCTTAACGATATCGATCTTCTATTATGTACCATCTGGGACGCGTGCAGCATCCCGTTCTCCGGTTGAAAGCAGTTATTGGTGAAACAATTTTTACCTAAATAGGACGAGTGCATGCGATTGTGGGAGGAAAGAGGCATTGAATGGAGGTAGAACAAGAAATTTGAGAAGACAGAGAATTTTCTGCAATTTGGCAATGGCAATCGCGGAAAAAAAATTGATATACCCCCAAGCTTGACAAACAGTGGAGTCTATGAAGTCCTTGAAAAATTCGTTCTTCGTCAGACTCGATGGCAAGAGCAAGTTATTATATACCTTCCCTTCAACTTGGATGTCGTCCAAATTTGTAAGAATTGATATAAAACAGAGGCAATAAAATATTCTCCCACAAAGTCTCGCTATATCAATCACGAGGTTACAAAGATCATGTTTTAGTTCTCAATAAAAGTGCAAGATTCTTAACATTCTCATTTTTTAGCCTCTAGGTTTACGGAACGATTCAACCCCGTTGTTACTAACGAATGTATTTTTTGAGGGTCTTTGATAATGATTGACTTTTTGTACAAAAGTGTTTTCTGTATGCCGCATAGCTTAGAAACGGAAATTATTTTTTCGCGGATTTAAAATTTCTCAAAATACGGGAAATGAATGTAAGTTAGCCAAAAATGACTTAAAATTAGAGCTTTATTTTTTTTAAGCCTCCATCTGATACGTGGAACGCGTTTAACACCAAAGTGAGAGTATATCGCTTTGATAACTCGTTTAGTCGAAAGTTGTCTTGACCTCGGTAGACCGCGGCGGTATCAATCGAAAAGGCCACTTTAATGGAGTTCCTTAGAGACAAAACCCATGACCAACTCTACTGGGTATATAGACCACTTCCGCTTCCGCTATCGCTCAGTTTGCCAAGTAGATCGTACGTGGTGTGCTCGAGGGGACAAGAAATCTTATCAGAGAGCGGCGTGTGAGGAGTCCCTAGCGGGGAAAAAGGCGCTGTATATAGTATACGAGCCATGAAAACGAGTGCCGATAAAAGGGGATATACCCGGCTTGATCTTCGAGTAAAAAGTCACCCATCCCTTTAAGCCATAATCCACGAACCGTGGCTGCAATATCCGCTCCTGAAAATTAAAGTCACAAAGGACAATGAGCGGAATTAAAAATTCGCAGTGTTATCGTAATATCACACCGGGAAAATAATTTATTCCGAGGCTCTGAAAGAGAGCTCTTCATTACTTTTTTTTCGCAATCTTACCACCCCCGCGTCTCCTTTTCAATGTTCGACAAATTTGAAACGAATGTAATGTTCAAAGCTTCTCGACACCCCTGAAAGATCACGAAGATACAATTCTTCGTATAAAAATAAAAACAACTTGAAAACGCGTGTTTTTCGAAATCCTCATTGTCGAACAATGAGCACCCTCGCGTTTCCGACTGTTATATCCAAACGGCAAATAAACGAAATTTATGCAGAAAGTTTTTCAGCAGCCTCGAAAATTCGAACGGTGAAAGTATCGCAATATAAAAGTTACGAATCCGTTGAAAGCAGACATTGAAAAATATTGCGAACTACAAAGGCCCGTTGGGCGAAAGTACCCTCAAAACATCCCACAAATTGGGTATTAATTACATTCGCATGTTTGTTTGTCCCCCACAGTTTTTCATACGAGGGATGCTTTTTATCGAGGGTTAATTTGATGATTCGCGGTCATAAATCAGCAGCCCTTGTTTTCCGTGTGTAAGCTATCGTGATATCGATAAAACGAGCAATCTCGGATAATTAATAACCGCCGGAATGAAGTTCCTTTACAGGTTATATGTACATTATGGTATATCTATATGTTTGTATGTGTATATACGAATACATAGATGAATGAGGTTTATCGCCCACTCGGGAAAAGCTTTAATAAAAAAGAACCAACAAGGGGTGCGCGATGTATATAATACAGATATAAAAATACGCATTTCGTATATGAAGGCTGCAGAATTCGTTCGGTGACCGGTGACAGAAAAATTCGGATTCCCTCGTAAATTCGACAACAGCCAGTATAGCAGTTTGGCGGAGAGGCTGAACGACCTGGTACTGGTGATGCGATAAAATCTAGATTCGAATATCGACACGAAAATAGCTCGGTTCGAGCTTGCGCCGAAACCAAAAACTACAAAAATTCAGGACTATATACACGCTGTTATAGGAGATTTTTATGAACACTTTTGAAACTGTATGTTCCTTTATTATATTGAGAGTTTAAATCATCCATTTAACACGAGAATTTTTGGGAGAAAGAGAAAGAGAGGGAGAGAGAAGTAGGGAAAATGTTCGGGGAAAGTAGTAAAGGTTTTATCAAGTCAGACGACTCTGCAAATTTACGAAAATGCGTGGACGATATAATTCCATTGTAAAATATCAATTCTACAGCTGGCAAATTATGCTCTCGTTACAGCATCCACAATGATAAAAAATATCAATATTCACTTTCTCTTTTTATTGTCTATTCAATGAGGGATTGCATGGACATGTGTACGTTACAATACTGCACTTTGGGATATTAAGATAAAAAAAAAGATACATCGGAACGGGGAAAATGCTCTCCATCGTGTTTGGCGCAATGCCCATCCTGTACCCGACATTCGTCAATTGACTCTCTTGTTGGTGAAACACTCTTTTTAATAACAAAAATAAAAGAAGGATGTTGTGGTGGTTCGACGCGCGCGAGAGTCGTTTTCGAATTTCGTAGAGTCTTTCGATGACTGTTGAGACTTTTTTGTTCTCGGCTATTAGTATGATTGTGTGCACACAAAAATTCAGATAATTTGTGCTGTTTGAGAAACGATGAGTGAAATCCTTTAACGATTTTACGTGAGCTTCTTAATTATCGAGAAGCTTAAAGCAGATTTTGCAGAGTAAAGAGATCAGCATCCCGCACTATCGATTTTCTTAAACTTCGGGACCCGAAACAATGTATTTCTGTTCGTTGTTATATTGGATAAACTTTGTATATTGAATAATGAATATTCAACGCGAATCTGTAGTACGTCGTCCTTCCAACCGGTTTGATGCCAAAAATATCGATCCTGACTTATGACGCATTAAGGGGGTCGAGGGCGTAATTGGTTCTCTCTATAAACTGAAGCGAGATGAGGTCTATTCTCTGTTCGGTCTCCAACAATCTTACCGATACAAAGCGTTGAGTCGAGTTTGTTTTATCAGCTACCAACATTCGTACGTTTTATAGCTGACTTTTAACAACTTATTCATTGCTTTATACTCAATGCATACACTTTTAGTCAATGGGAATTAAACGATACTCTGGTGCATTTATTCAAAAGATTCATTTCTTATTTGACATGCATACAATGTATATTGAAATTAACCCTAAAAGATGAGATCGATTTTTAGAGTGTAGAATCGAATTTACTCCAATCCCCAAAATGTTTGGGAAAAGAAAATCGGATCATGATCGTTGTTTGCAGAGGAATACTTTGAATTCCGCTTACAGTCATACAAATTCCGTGAGTGTCTGAAAAATAAGAAATTCTGAACGCATCATTTACATATATATATACCATATATACAATACCGACAACTGTAATTGTAATATTCGAAAAATTCCACTCATTCGGTACCATGGGGACACAAGTGTAAGACACGAAACAATAGATTTTCACTCGAGAGATGACGAAGAAGAACCTTGCATTTACATAAAATTAATTATTTTTGCACTTGACTGAGACGGAGGGTGAAAAGCGAGGTAAGAAAGAGCTAGTGGCAGAGACAAGAGCGAAATTCACGTCGGCTCATTATATCCTCCCATTCAGGATGGATATCTCGGTGTAATCTCTTTTATGAAGCAAAAAAAAAATTCCGCATTTTTCCACCAGCCATGTCTTACCATTACTTCTCGCGCTCTTTTATTCGCGTACCTCCTTCTTCCTTTCTTAAAACGTTCAACGAGCTTTTGGACGCCATTTTGTGTACACTCTCATCCGCTTGAATGTTCAATTTGTGTGCTATAATATTTCAACCGGCGTAATTACGAAAATAATTGAAATAACCTGACAAAGTGTTTCTCATATATCGTTCAGTTATTCTTAATTTATTCTAGGAATTATGGAAACGGAAGAGGAAATAAAAAATGTCCAATAATCTATACTAAAAGTCACATTATTTTAAATTCTTTATTACGAATTTTCCTACTGCCAGTCAAGTTATTCATGAAAAAAAAGGAACCGTAGCTGGCAATATCAACATTTTCTCTCATAATCCGCGTATTAAAGTGTGTTTGTTCGCGGAACAACGATATTTTACGAATTTCCCTCGAACACAATGCTCGCAACCGCGACGTTGCAGACCAATTTCTTGCTTTTTTATCCTCCAAGTTCCGAGTGACAAATAATTGAAATTGACTGATTGATTAAAGAAGCGTTTGGACAACGGTTCGGAAATGGTCAAACTTAAAAACTCGTGAAAATCATTTTCAAAGCGCGCATTTTAAAACTCCTTCAACTTTGCCAAGTTTTTCGTTGTGTCGTTTTTCTTTATATCCGTTGTTGCTGCTTTCAAGGGTCGCTGGAAGTTCGCGAAGAGGAAACTTTGCTACTCTTTATGGCTTATTTCCACAAGGAAAGTGGCTCACCCCAGTGGATCCCACTTGTATAGGCGAACAACCGCGTATGCAAGTACGTCCGAGTGTTGGTTAATACTTTTATAAAGTGTGCATCCGCAGACAAATGAAGACCCGCGTCTGGTTCGCTCGTAAATTTATGTACCCCACGGATTTTACGAATCGCGTTAATTACCTTGGAATATTAATAAAAATTTCAAAGTGTTTATCGACTTTTCAACGCACTTTCTCATTTTTCTTGAAACGTTTGGCGAGCGAAATTTTTCTTCGGCAATGAATTTATTTTTTCTCATCATGTATTCGTCAGGACGATTCTGATAACCACCGCGACAGCAGAAGTAGACGAAATAAAAGACAAATTTAATCGTTTACTCAATAGAATGAGGCTGTTCTTTTTTGAATCGTCGCGAATGAAAAAATGATCATATAGAAGGGTGTAACAGCGTCGAAAGAAGGAGCGAGGGATTTTCCTACTGCCGGATGCGGAAAACAGACAGCAGTTATGAGATAGAATAGAAACGGATGAGAAAAGGGGAGAAGAGCGAGGGAGGAGCATCACAAACTTTTTGGAAAATATATCAGAGCGTTAACGAGATGGTTAAGCGAATTAACGATCTGAACCCGTCCGCGTGAGTGCGATAATTTCACCTCGACAAGTTTTTCTGTTTTCCTCCCTCGAAGCTGTATTTTTTGTTTCCCATTTCTCTTTCTCACGGCAAAATCCGAAAAAGTTTTCAGTCAGAAGGAAAAAAAAGGTGATGTGAAAAGAGGGCCGGAAGTATCCGCCACTTTGGAATACATCAACGATATCTTTTTAATTGCGAAAAAGATAGAGGATCTTTCGAAAGCCGGAGAAGGAAAGAAGGAGAGCAAGAAAGATATTCTTGGGGCGGAGAATATATTCGGGAACACTTTTGCCGCATAGATTCAGCTATACACGCCAGATGCTGCCTTGAAATAAAGGGATCGAGGGCGATCGAGGGACTTCCGCTACGCTTGAGTGGCTTTCCGGTTCATATATATATTCTTCCTACCTCGCTATCCGCGACGAATAGTTTTTCTCTCACCCTCTTGATTTTTTTCTCTTCTCTTTGCCCATTTTTCTTCCAGATATACTCTCCATCCGAGTGAGGGTACTTTGGTTAAATCTCGCTCCAGCTCACTTTCTCTCTTGTTCTCCCTCACTCTTCAACTCGTTCTTTTTCCCTCTCGATGAAAAGTATGGGAGAAACTCTTTTTCCGGCGCTTGTTTTCCGAAGCAACGCACCCGCCGTCAGTTTGCTGTCTCGAATTACACCCTCTGTGCCCATGGTAATACACACACATGCAGATCCTTCTTACGTTCGTAAATGTATAAATGAGGGTTCGCGCCGGGAGATGAATCTTCGTACGGGACACAAACTTTATCATCGTCAGTCGGTGAAGGTATCATTATATAGAAAGTGAGAATAAATTGGATTCGGCGTGTGATTCGATTCTGTTGAATGAAAAAATCAAACAGAAAAATCATTGATTAAAGATCGTCAGAGGCGATTCGTGAGAAAGAATCTTGCGATGTCAATTTCAATGGAGAAAGCGGATCGAAAGTCGGTAAATGATTGCTCGAGAACTTTGTTCCGATAACCAAGAGACCTGGCGCTGTAGCGATGCTGCGAAAAAGGGAATCTTTTTACCGTGGCTACTATAAATCACCGCGCAAAAGCGCAATTACCATACCAGCTTTGACAGCTGAACTTCCACGGCCCTGTGTATACGATCGTACCGTTTAATTTTGAATTGTTCAATTGATTCCGCACATCGCTCGATTGGCTAATTTTCGAGTGACCGACAATTGACGGAAGGTCGATAATTGTCTCCATGGAACGAAAAAAAATGTACCCATTCGTGACACACTTTGGATCACACAGAGCTGAACAACAATTTTTTGAAGATTTATTTGCTTGAATGATATTGGAGATTTCTTTTTTATAATGAAAAAGCATGTATGTAAAATAAAAATATATGTACTTTGATTGCGGCAAAATTAACCATAATGGGCAGTTAGCGGAATTAATACGCAAGTATATAATATCATGAATGAAATCATAATCGCGAGAGTAAAAGCAGTTTCTGATGAAAAACATAGAATACCAATTCTATGGTCTTTTTTATTTGAAAAATTCAAGAAAAAATTCATATTAGTGCAAACAACATCCTGCTGTTTGTTACGAAAAAATGACAATTACCCTTTGTCAAAAAATTGTTGTTTTCGTTAAACGTTCCCCTCGCGATAGTCTACATTTTGCTCATCGTCATTTGTCGCAATCAGACTTTGAACCCATCAGTTTCAGAGGTGAGAATTCCTGAAGGTATGCAAATTTGTTCAACGAATCATCCTGCGCAGAGAAATGTTGATTTATGTACAGAAAATTTCATAATATAAGATTAAGCTCTCGTTTCTCTCGGCAGGCTCGAATAAAAGCGAGCAAATATTGACCACTCTCTACAGACGTACTGTGTGTATATCTGATGCTTATAGACGTTATATTCGCGTTCTGGTTGTTTCTTGTTGCACAGAAGCTTATTTTGTAGTATACATCTATTCATCGAAAAATAAATTTCCATCTGCAGGCTTCATTTTCCCCTTGTGTGATTTTGACGTCAGCAACAATCATCATTTTTCACTCACGAATACGTCCGAATGTCGTGCTGACCAAATAGAATCAATATTACTTAAAATTGGCCCATGATGAGAGTTTCGAAGAGAAGGAAAATATTTCTAACAATTTTCTACTAGATTTCCTACACGATTTCATTCGGTTTGATTCGGCGATGCCAAAGATCATCCTGAATGATTGCCATCGTCATCAAATTGCGCCTTGTACGTGTCCGCAGCACGTGTGAACTCTGACCCCTCGGGAACCGATATCTTTCTGGTCCAGGCGTCTGTGGTAAAAATCATCGGAGAGCAAAAGTCCATTTTTAAAAGTAAACGCGAAGCAGGAATACGAATAAAAGTTTGTTCAGGAAGCAAACACCCACGGACATTGTCCAGAAGTTTGGTGGTTGGTACTCGAAGTATCGTACAAGCTGAGCGCCAGACCAAACTCGGGTCCACCATAGTTCGCTACAAAGAAACTTTAGACTTTCATCTGTCAGAGATACGTGTAACCGTGTATTTTTTTAAGGTTTTTTTCTTCTTCATTCCCCATCATGGATAACGTATACCGTGTATATGCTATATCGTGCGAACATCCGGTGCGAAACAACTGACGCGAAAGACTTTGAGGTCCGCTCGGACATGGCTTTGGTCCTCCTCTGTACCTTCTTTTTTACGTAGGGAATTTCGCAATGTTCTCGAGAGCTTCTCCTTTGTTCCCTTGACCGAAGCTTTCTTTCTCTTTATTGTCACGATTTTATCACATAAAAAGTTCGTAAAAGTGAAAGTGATGTAATCAGAAAAAAAAGGAAACTTTCCACACTGTCGTCCCGTTTTGCAGCTTTTCGAATGGACTATCCAGACAGATGAACGACGAAAGTTCAAAGATCTTTTGAGAAGTTACTGGAGCTTGGCCAAAGTCCTTTAGAAGTCATTGTCGAAAAAGCCAGCAACTTTTGAAAGCCATGTCATTCAGGGCTACGTACCTAGCACGTTTATTCACGGTTGCTTCGCTCGCGGAGACTCCTTTTTGTATTTCATCGCAGCAAAAAACCTGTCGATGATTGACGTTCACTTTTCATGTTTTACAGAAATAATTGAAATCACATTCACATTCACATGTGATCAGAAGTATCGTAGCGATAGAAATCCGTTTTTTTCATTCCACCATAGACCAACGATTTTTCAGGAAGAAGACATCATTTTGGAATCATAAACACTTTGATCAGCTGATGAGTTTTAAAAGCTATTTCCAAGGTACGCGGTATATTCGTTAATAATGTTTTGTTGTTTAGTTCGTACCATATTTATCATCGAAATTTTTGCGAATATTGAAAAAAAGAAGTAAACTGGCTCATAATTTTCTGATCATTGCGAAAGAACAAGACGAATGTAGAGGTATTGTACAACATTTTTATTCCGTTACCACAGAGTGTCTCAGTTATCCTCATCTATCACCTTGATCCTCACATCTCGCTGTTCCCATTCCGCTTGATATCGCCATATTCGGATATTGATATTTCCATTCCGATATTTCAGCTTCTTCCACCATCTCGTATCTTTTACAACTCCAATATTCCACTATATTCTTCGGATATAAACTGACTTTTATTCCTTAAATTCTTCTCCTCTCTTCTCTTTTATATTTATCCGGATGAACTTGAATGCGATCTTGAGGGAGAATTTTTGAAAAACTACCCTTATAGTGCCCACTGAACATTTGCCAGTTTCGATAAACATGCATCAGCAGCATTGAAAGCATTTTACTATTGCAATATGGATCAATAGTCAGGTTTCATACAGTCCCTTAAAACCGTCTTGCAAGAATCATACCGAAAGAGAGAGAGAGAGAGAGAGAGAGCGCGATAGCGAAGAATAGAGCCTGAGGGAAGTTCAGAAGTCGTTCTCGAAACGAGAGGAATCGACGACGACGAGGTGGTGCAAGTTCTCAGATTTCTACCGTTACGTGGCTTCAACCATACGTATGCACTATATGTGTGGTCATCTAAATTGTACACATGGCGCAGGCCTTGTCGTTTTGATTTTGGAAAACCACATCTAGTTTCACAAACTCGTAATGGTTAACCCTCATGCCAGACGGATTTTACCTTTACCAGTGATCGTTATTAACAGACCCCATACTACTAAAGTCGTTTTTTTATCCTGACTGAACGAAGGGACCAAATGGTTTCCATTTTTTTTAATATCAATATTTCCGAGAACGATACATACATATTTTCGAACGAGTATCATGATTCTCAACTAATCACACAGCCTGTCCCGAAACTGGACGATGACAATTCGATGCTGCATTGAGAAAAAAGTTCCGAGTTAAAAAGCCCTCACGCCCTTTTTGATTTGACGAATCCCCGTTGAGTTGTTAATCAATATAGTCGATTAACCAACAGGAGGTCTGCATTCGATTGGCTCAAACTTTGATAATTAATGACCCATTGACTGTTGGTAGTTTAAAAGAGTACAGAATCTCATTATTTCTGCTCGAGATTTCATCTTGAATCCAGCTTTAAATTATCAGCATCCAGTTTTGGGATGCCCTGTATATTAACAATATTAAAAAATCGAGAATCGAATCGAGGTGAGCAAAATTATTTTCTCCCCTCGCGAGTGTACTCGTGCACTGCTTTCGTACCGATTTTTTTTAATCATGATGATTTTCTCGGTGAAATCGCAGATCGGCAGAGATATCTTTCGCGGAAGTTACGCAAACGCACACATACGCGCAATATAGATGCAATCGTCAAAGATGCTCACGTTTTTCAAAGTGACGTTCAGACGATATCCCTGGGGCTTCCGTTAAACCCGATTCCCCGGCGTTCCAAGACATCACACACACACACTGACTTATACGACCCTCCGTTCCCTACCCAGCTTGTTCTTTTATAGAATTTTCTGCAAATTTGTCCCTCGAGCTTTACCAGATACATCCATGATTCTGCTCGTAAAAAACAAGCGATAAGAGAAAAAAAAAGGGGTAACATGGAAACAGATGCCTCTGCGAAAGACTTTTGCTCGAGGACAGACGAGACCGTTATCGAATCAGACAGGTGTTTCGTTGTATCTCAAGAGACGTGCGAGACAAAATGGATCTGATGTAGTTTCCATAGCGACAAACGTTACTTTTCACGATGGTGACTTGGAAATCCACCAAGGTTGCAAAAAGTTTTTTCCCTCGTACGAAGGTCAAATTCTCGATAGTTTTCCATTATCCTGATTGAGATCAGAATTTGTAAAATCATCAAATGATGGCAATTTTTCATACACGCGTTTACCGCTGAGGGTTTTTTTATCGAAGCTCAATTTCAGTCCGGAAAAAAATGTAACAAGGAGGAGTTTGTTCGTTTTGCACGTACGTACTTATATTTTTACTGCATTACACCATTGTTGACGAGTACCGTAACCTTATACACGTATACCGCTTCTGAGGTCTTGAGTGGCTCGGAAATTTAATTCCATTTTCAATTTATCCAGGCTCTCGTATATACCGACCACCGGCACTCGACGAGCGTCGTCAAGCACCCATTCTTTCTAGGGTCTCGGGTTCCTTTGGAATTAAAACTTTTTGCAAATTCTCCTCGCCTTTTTTCCTTTCATGCTTATTCCTTCGTACACGTACAAATAGTATGTGCGAGAAATTCACACCCTCGCCGATACCACTGAGTCGAGAGGCGCAATCGATGAGGAATCGGGAAAAAAAAGAGAAAAGGAGCAAGTGGTTGCGAAGAATTTTTCTTCGCAGTCTTTTGCCTCCATCGAAGAAGGGTTGTAACTAAAGTGGAAAAGACCTGATACTTGATGACACAAAAGGACTCTTGTTCAAGTTGAGGGTTAATGATGGTGTGTTATTCATGGTATAAAAAAAAACCGCCTGCTCAAAGTCGCCCTTCTACTGTCCGGAGAGTGAAAAAAAAATCGATATCCGTATGGCGATCGATTCCACAGTGGTATCCTCACCAGGGTCGTACGTCGAGTGACAAATACAGGTCGAATATCCTAGAAAATTTTGGACCTGCACGAGAGTCATCCGCGTTGAGAACCACCGCTGTGACGATGAGCCGATCGAGTTTTCCTGGCTTTTTTTACGACCGGAAGTTGCGGAATTTCTTTTTTTCCCTCGCTGATCCCTCGGGACTCTTTAGATATTGGAATCGATAGTGATTTCTCCCTGGATGAAATGAAATGTGATTAATACGGTGAGTGCTTCGGATCGAAGTGTCTCCGCTGTACAACAGTAGCGGATGCTGGAACAACACAACGGAGAATTATTCCATATGTGCCAGGAAGCTGACTGTACGTCGACTCGTACATCACTACAGCCGGTACAATTAATCAAAATGACGCCACGTGTCGACCGATGACACAACACCCCGGTTGAATTTTAATAAGTGCCCAGGAAACTCACGAGCACGCTTCCAGAGGGATCTCGCATCAGGGGGATAAACTTTCCTCCGTGCACATCCGGGACTCTATCTGGCAATTGGCGTCGCATGACAAATACACGACAAACATATATATCCGCGACACTATACTCGCTTTTCCGGGTAAATTCGATTTTCACTGTGGCGCGCGAAGTACGAGCTTTTGCATATGAACAAATGCCTCCCGAACGTTCTCCAAAATGGTGGACCGCGTTCCTCTTCCGTTATAATTAACCGT
Organism: Heteropelma amictum; assembly: GCA_959613375.1. Taxonomy (NCBI): domain Eukaryota; kingdom Metazoa; phylum Arthropoda; class Insecta; order Hymenoptera; family Ichneumonidae; genus Heteropelma; species Heteropelma amictum. The sequence continues at coordinate 7,907,760 of OY390720.1, read as the reverse complement.
GCAATGAAAAGTGTTTGCGCGAGGTTTCTTTTTTCGTCTCGCTGTGAGATTGACGAACTCCACGGTGTATGAAAATAAATGAGGGAAAAAGATGAAAGATTACGAAAGTTTGGGAGTTTCTCCCGAATTTGTATAATCGTATATTTAGGATTTTTTTTTTCTGTACACGATGGAAGGGACCAAAAGCATTCGAGTCGTATGCGAGCTTCCGGTGCGATTATACCGTGGGATTTACCTCGCGATCCGGCATCGTTTTCTTGCATACGCTTGGCCGAGTTTTTTTGTGCTACTCCGCTGTACATTAAACATTACTGGATGCTGCTCTTGGTCCTGCAGTCTGTACGCTCTTTCCTGCTGTCGTCATATTCACATCGTGAGTCAAGCTCCGGTAATATTTCCACGATTCTCTTGTGTCGCGAATAAATTTACGTGCAGGATATTCATGGAGCCCAGTCGCGATTTTTCGCGATAGGAAAAAAGGAAAGTGCAAAAACGATGAATTCGCGAATGAGTAATACGTTTTGCTCTAGCTAGAGAAGAGCACACTCTCGGAGGAGCTTTATAAACTGGTGCTTGCCGTTGGTTTGACGACGAATTTCGAAACACGCTGACTAATTTTATATACAGGAGGTTTCCCATGAAAATTTGTCTCGAGTTTCCTCATGTTTGTTTTTGAACACTCGCAGACGGTAGACCAACTTTGGAAGTTTCGAAAAAAGCGAAACTTCGCCGTTGTCAATGAATCAAAATAAAACATCGGCGAATTATTCGCCACGGATCAATTCTTACAAAACGATCAAGAATAAAAAATTCAAGAAAATTGAATTCAACATGTATACCGAAAAAGTATAATAATTAATAAACGAAACTAGTAAACAATGATTTTTGACCCAAGAATCATTGTTTACAGCATTTATTATCCTCTCTAAAAAATAATAATTAATGTTTGTCCACTTTAACCGCATTTTCCGTCACTTTGAATATCATCGAGTGGAAATTTGTGGAGATCGCAGGGAGATTCGTAAAAATCTTGAAAAAAAACCATTCGTGCCATTATTTTGACGAAAAAACTGTTTCCCCTGCCACGAGAACTGAAATCAGAAGGGATGGGGGTGCGACCCTCGTTTTCAAACTGACGTGGAACGCCCCACATATAATCATCCCTTATTTGCTCGTACTTGTATTGCAAGAAGAGTAATTGTCAGTGAAGTCTCAGGTACGTTCAAAAGTATTTTCATGCTCGTGCCAATCCACGGTCGTTCGCGTATTTCCCGTCTGCCTGTGCAGCAGACAACGCACATCTTCAGGCCACTCGAAAATACGGAGATGTGCGATTTTTGCAGTGTTGAGTGCACCCCGCTCGTTACAGTACTTTTCTGAAGCGTGTATGCAACTTTACAGTTTACTGTCATTAAATAACGCATTTTTTCCACGCATATTCGAGGTGTGCTGACGAAAAAAGGAAGACCTCTTACGCGCGAAGCAGAGCATGCACGGTTTCATCAGAGCGTTACGAACTGCGTTCATACGCGTACACTCACGTTCGTGAATGCGTCAGAACGAGACTCGAAAGAGAAAAAGTATGAGTGCAACACATGGCAAAGATTTACCGTACGGAAAACCATAGACAGCGTGTTTTATCTCTTTGCAGAAATTTCACTGTGTCGTACCGGGTGTTTAAAAAGAAAATTCACGTTTCACATGATAATCACAAGAACTTTCGGTGTTTTTTTATTATTTTTTTTTTTTAAATAAGCAACTGATATTCGAGAGAATGAAGAATTCAATTGAAGCGATATCGACACACTCATCAACTCATCAACGAAACGCGTCTCGCGAAATTTGCCCGATTATTGACCCTCCGAGGTCAGCGCAAGTTCAGTTTGATCCTTCCATCAAATTCTCTCCGATTCGTTTCATTCGGAAATTTACAGGCAAGTTTTTGACCAGAAACGTTGAAAGATAAAAAAATGCGATTTTTCTGCAAATTGTGCACTATTTGGGACACTTTTTGTACGCGACACTTTTCGATTAATTCATAAAAGTTTTTTGCAAACGTGCTGCGGAAAGTTTGCGTGGAATTTATCGAGGCTTTCGGTACAAAAATTAGCCTCGCCGAGTAGAGCTCGTGATTTTATGAATAAAAAAAAAGTACACGTATAATGCACGTACGTACTCAAACAGATTTTAATTAATTGTCGCTAAGTAACTGACGTAAGATTTTTGGTTTTTTCGACACCCTGTGTATATATGTAAAATAACAAAGTTTCGCCGATGCGAGACTCGACCAGGCTTCGGAAACTTTTTATAGTCTGCCATAACTCAAAGTTCTATGTTTCTTTGCGGTGGTAATATGGTTTAGTGAGCTGTACATAGATGGAAAAAAAACCATATTCTTTTTGTACATAGCATCCTGGTCTCAAGAGGATGACGATGGCTGCCATGTATATGAGCAATATTCGAAGGGGGGATGTGCACTGTAATGCGCTTCGTGTGAATATTTCATGACTCCCTTCGGTATACCCGCAAAACTCTCTGATATAACGATGTACCTCGAGTTTCCGCAGAAATTAAAACATCATTGCGCGATACCGCTTTGCGTATGTGGCCATGGCATTCCCCGGACGACATTTCACAGTTTAAATATTTCTAATTGTTGCAAAAACTATAACGATCATGTCTATTGTCAGTTCAGATTCGATTATTTTATAATAGAAATTTAACACTCAAAAATTCGAATTATACATTACCAAAGTGAGTCGATTATTTTTACACTGCGAATTCATATCAGACGTAAAATATACAAGTAAAGTTCACGAATATAACTATGGTAAATAATGAGCAAAATGATACTCAATTTTACTCAATCGAAATGAAAAAAAATGTAACGTTTTATTCGATTAAAAAGATTGTTTTTCGCATAATATGAAATTCAGTAATCAGCAATGTTGTTTTGAATTTAAAAAATCATTTTCTCGCTCGTTTCTGTATGCACAGTTCTCATCCAAGTGTTATCGACAAATGCCCTCATTTTTGGAGCAACTATATGTGTGCTGCGTGTGTTTCAAATTTGATATGAGTATGATTATCTTTATGCATATTGAGAGATGTTCAAATAACCAAATATCAAACGATTATTCGACCCACAGAATATTACAATAGATATACATGTATACACAAATTTAACGGTACACTTTTGTATCGTACGCGATTGTTTCTTTCTCCATATCTAGTTACCGTATCTACTCATGCATGTTCTCGCATATTGGCTCTCTAGAATACTCTTTCCCTTTCAGTTAAACATGGAAATTGGGTTCCCATTCGACTGTCAAGTGCACGAAGATGCGCTTTGTAACGTGTCAAAGCATCGGGGAGGCTGTTGAACAGCTCATTTTGCTAATGTTCCTATCGCGACTGAAACAACGTTCTACAAATTACGTTTTGATTACATTAATTCTATGCATCTTGTCGTTTTAATACAAAAATCGATCAAAGCCCACCGTGCTCATTGTATTTAATCTCAAATTAGAGATTACAACATTCACAAGTAAATTACAATAATATTTCGTTTTCCATGACAGACCACTTGCCTTTCGCACAATTATCCATTTTTTCTTTAAATTTACCAACAATAATCTTCGTTCTTATCATCGTGTGCTGTGAGAGAGGAATTTTTTGTTTTTCTTTTAGCTGAGAATTGTATTTCAATTAACGTGTCTTACAGAGTGTTGATTCATCACGCTCGGTTCTTCATGATGTGACAATGGGTCACCTTCTTTCGCTTTAATATCGAAAAAAATTAATTAACAAGAATTCGTATTTCTCCTTACCGCATATTTCTCGAAGAAGCGAAGAGAGTGCCTTACCTCTTCTCCCATTGTTGTGCATCCAGGAGCTTCTTGCGCTCGATTTTTATTAAATTGTTCGTCGTCCACGCCGTTCTCCGTTCTCATTTTATTTTTTACGAATTGTCCGCTCCAGGGCTAACATTTTATTTTGCTCCCTCGTTGTTGAGCTCCGGAGTAGGGCGTACGGCGAGGGACGGAGATAAACTGGTCGGAATGGCGAACCTCATTAATTAATTTCACGACAAAAGAGACAACTTTCTCGATATGCCGACGCTCTAGTTCGCGTCCGACCAATCTTGAGTCCCATGGAATTTACGGAAATTTAATTAGCGCTTCTCGCATCTTCACGGTTGATGACGGTACACCGAGAAAATCGATAAAACGTCACGTCGTCGACGACAACAGCAAAGCCGCGAATCAGACGCTTGGGGAGCTTTCGTAAGATTTCTGATTTTCGAGCAAAAGTTCATTAGATTTGACAGTGATATTACTCATGCTTTAGTCGCTGGAAGTTTATAACTCGCCCTCGGCTGCTGTCGGTATCAATACAGCTGATTTTGAAAAAATCAATTCCGACAGCCTGACGAACGCGCAGGGTCGCAACGTGGGAACTTTGAGTCATCGATTTCAAGCTTCTCTGTGTGATGTTCGATATCATCCAGCTCAACATTGCGAAATAATAATTTGTCAACGTTTTTAACTCTTCCCTCAAATTTCGCCACATTCGAAAACGTATGCGGGCCAAATTTTCGTCAGGAATATTGACGATGAAAAATGCAGTTTGCAAATAGCGCTCTTTTGTGATAAACTCTTTTTGCTTGAATTTTTTCGATCAGGCTAATAACATCAGCCTTTTTTCATCGTATTTATCGACTTATCAAGGTTTTTCATCTGAGTACTTTCGAAGCCCATCGCACTCATCGATCTTGAGGGGTGGACGATCGAGTGAAGGGTTCACCCCGAGTGTTTTCCGGGGTTCAAAAAATAGGTTCGTTCTCGTTGGATTGATACATGATCCTTGAATTCTCTTCATCCCTCGGAAAATTTTTTCACGGTCCAACTTTACTCGAGCACCAACGTGTCGACCCTCACGAGAGTTATGACGAAACCGCCATTTTCGTTGGCCGATGTTTGGCTATCAAAATATCCTGACACTCAACGTATACCACAGGAGAAATAAATTTACAGTCCAAGATACAAAGAATTCAATGTAAAAGGGTTGCCTCGTGCAGTTCATGAAACCATTATGCGTACGTTCAACTCCATCTACAATTTTAATGTCACTCTTTTTGGCTCTGGGAGACTCGTAACGAACCGATTCGTTTTGTGTATACGTATATGAGCCTTACGTTTTTTTTTTCCTCTTCTCGCTCCATGCATGTGTTCTCGTTGCATAACATAGGCGGTTCGTTGCCGGGGGTAGGAAAATCCCAAGCCAAAACTCTTCGACAACGACTGCAGTGCAGTAGAATACGAATGTTAGTGGTATAAAATTGCAAACGAGAGAAAAAGCATTTCCCCGAATTGGCAAGGGGGACCCCGGCTCGAAGTTGCCGAAGGTTGAGCTGGTTCCATAGTACGTCAGAACGTAATACGTTACGCGGTCCACCCTTAATGCCGAATGCTTCCATTCATCCGTCATACTCGTTTCAATTTTTTCCCTACATCTATTTCTCTTAAAAAACTAAAATAATTGCCCTCCTTTTGTTCATCAATAATCGACGCTGAACCATCGTATTGTTTCCGGTGTCGATCGACGTTCATGAACAGTATAAATCAATTCTTCGCGGTCTGCAGACACTAATTCGATCGAAAGCCGAATGATGTTTTATTCAAGCGATTAAATGATGTTTTTTTTTGCATTTTGTGTAAAATCTACGAAATATTTTTATCATTCTTGCTCCAGTAACATTTATACGTATGTTTTATCTTGGCCGTTAATTTTCGCGTAAAGAAAAGCGAGTGGAAACGCACGAGAATCGATTGTGAGTGGATGTTGAAAAAAAAAAAGGAAATGCGATACACGATTATTCAGCACGAATCATTTAGCAATGCGTTGATAACAAGGTAAACATTGCATACCACGCAACTAATATATTTTGATTCATTATCATTTGCTAATGAGTTGTAAACGTTAATCACGTTGGTATCAGCTTATGAATCGTTTATTAAGACTCACTCGTGCAGCGAGCAATGTCCAGAAAAATCATTATACGAGATAGAATTGAAATTCCCGAATACATCCGATAATAATGTATGTTCAATGCGCTAGTCACGTGTCTCACGCGTTATCAATTTGCAATGGAGCTCTGAATAAATGTTCCGAAACGCGATGAAATCGTCCGGCTTTTCGTATCCCAGGAACGTCGAAGCTCAAACGCAAAAGCTGTGATAATTAATGAATCGACTAAAAAAATGCTCACTATTAAATGATGTTCTTATATTGATTCAACGATGAACGATGATAAATAATAGAATGAAAATGAGTTTGTTATACAAAATCGTGATTATTTTAATCAATTTGACAACGTTTCTATCAACGGCAACCGCAAAAACCATTTGTCAAAAGTATGCCGTTGTTCAATCGTTGTGAAAAACGCTTTTTTTTAAACAAAAATATCAAAAATGTTCTCGCACGCGATTTTGTTGGATAAAATTCTGAAAAAAAAATTCGTAGGGTGATATAAAATGAGAGCGAAGGAGATGCTCTGATAAAAAAGACTATGTATTATCCACTATTCATCGCAGTACGTTCCAAGCGAGTTGGAAAGACAAAGGAAATCCGGAACAAACGAATTATGTCCCGGTGGTGCACATTCGCACCTTGTCCAGGAGTCGTTGCTCCGAGATTATGCATTCACGCGCAACACCTCCGAGTTACAACATAATGTCAAGCGGAATACAGAGTCCGTGAGCTGGCTGGAAGAGCGGTAATGGTACTTCGTAATAATTTACCAGTTTGCACCTGAAATTTCTGTGAGCAGTACTCTCTGTGCACTTTTTCATGTTTCCGCGTTGCGAATTCCAGCTGGAAAATGCATTACGCTGTTGATTCGGTTTTATTTTCACGCCTGGGAAGATGGCACCACCAATTATTTTCTTTTTTAAATTTTGAAAACATTTTTTATACCAGCAATGTCGTAATGCACTTGTCAAGATGCATAAAAAATAGATGCAATTATAACGTATGTTGTATAGTTTAATTCAATTTATTTTAACGAGAAATATATATATTTTTGCGTAATCCTTCTAATAAAAAGCTGATGGGATTCCGAAGTTGATCCTTTATCGAATTTCGTGGCAAAATTCCGTTTGCTTTCTGATGCGCGCGTGTGTTTTGTTTTTGCTTGAATTTCACTGTTTTTTTGCATTTTCTTATATATACATACACATGCATACACTGCCTTCTTTCTCTTACGCCTGGTACAAAGTGGGTGATGTTTGCATTCAGATTGATGCTTGGAAACCCATCGGACTGATGAGGTATCATTACGGAAATTTTCAGCTCGCTGGAGGGGACGAATGTGTGTGCTCCCGAGGTGGAAAACGCTTTTCGCACAAGAGGGGGTGAAGAGAAAGAAGTTGACCTCATTGTCGTACACGATATTGCGCGATATTTCATTCCCCGATGTACATATCTATTCCACCAGCAAGCCCCGTGCGAGTTATGGTCCCAAGCAATTTTGCTATGGTACGCACGAGAAACGACAAGAAATACAGAAGGAGACAGGAAACAGTACAGACGAAAGTAAACCATCGGTGAAATGGGATAACAAAGCGTCCAGGGTTCGTGGATCCGGGCGAGATCGGGACGTTAAGCTTTTCGATAATGCCCAATTTACATTGCATCGTTTGCGTTCTCAATAAGAAAATAAAATGGAAGGAAAATAATACGTTTTTTTCGTAATATCAACTGGGATAATTTCCAGACTGGTCACAGACTATACACATTATTTTCTTGGGTCTGGTGTACGATCGATAATCTCAGGGATCAAGGCTCGTGGTCCATTATTGGGAGTGCTAAGAAAGAGAATAAGGATATGTGAGGCAGAGGAGAAAAAAGTCAAAATGTCAGAGTTGGTTAGTAGCTAAATGAGAAAAGGTGAGAAAAACTGATTTTTTTTTAAACGATCGTTCTTTAAACAATGAGATATTATAATCTATAAACGATCGCTTGGTTGGTAATATTAATGAGTAATTAATGGTCCAGCAATGAGCGTAAGTATTATCGCTGTGGCTTTCGTGCTAAGGAATCGAGGGGTCAACATAGCAACCCTTTCAAGGAAGATCTATGGTCAATCTACCTTAATAATTTTGTGAATGTGAATAGAAAAAGTTATCCGTGAAATCTTTCTCGTTCACTTCCATGAATCGCCCGCTACTCGAATCATACCGAATCTTATCGGATGATAAATTCATCGATCTACTCAACTGGTCAGCATTTCTTTTTTGTTGTCCCATGGACCACTTTCAAGAATTGTTTTCCTTGAATAAAGAAGCGTTTTCATACATTTCTTCGTCTGATTAACAGTTTTGTGTTCTTTTTTATATGCCATCCGAGTAATTGAAATACTCGAGTTTGTCGACGCGACGAGTGAAAAATTTCCAGCAATTTGTTCGGTCACGACTCTGCTCGGTTTCATTTATGATTTCTGGAACGCTCATAACGACCGTACCGTCTATCATACCCCATGACGCCCAGCTATCCATCATCAAACTTTGGCTATTGCGAGGAGTGGATCCAATTATGACATCCGAAACTTTGTGATACCCATGTAACCAGTCGGACTTTGACAATCCGTTTGTCCCTTCAAAGGAGAAAAAGTGAACTTTGGCCATCGAAAATCTTGTTGAATCGCCCAGAATTTGAAACTCGAATATTTTATTGTAGTCCTCCAGTCTCTTGCCGAACATTCCGATTTTTTAATTCTGTATTTTACCTCTTTATTTATCTTCCATTTTTATAATCAATTTCCCTCAAGGTTATATCGATACGTTATGAAATATCAATCAAACAGTTTTTCACGCAATCTTTCGGACTCCGTTCGATCAAGATTTTCAGTGTAACTTTCAAAGCGTTTTGCCTTTCATTATCATTTCGAAAATGGCCTCGCGAAATACGTGATTTTTCAACATCCCCAGAAGATGATCGCTATTCATTGAAAAACAGTGGAGAATTGACTGCGTTTTTTTTAAATCTCCATGCTTGCTTGTTATCTACATACCTGCTGCAGATGTCTGCCTGGAGACTCAAGAAGAGTCCGGAGGAGTATTTTATACAGTCCGCCGTTGCACAAAACCTCTAAGACGCAACGTAAAAAAAGGAAAGACAAAGTGTCCCCCCTTAAAGCGTTCCACTCTTCTGTTCAACATGCCAGCAGCGAACCTATGCTACAAAGTTATATCCTTTCCAGCTTTTCTCAGAAAACCTGCGTTTTACATTCTCATACGCTTGTTAACTCCGTCTCCTCATACCTTCAGCAAAATTTAAACATCTTTATCCGCTTTCCACGTGCATGCCAGTCACAAAGTATGGGAAAGCCTCAAGACATTGGTTCACATACTCTTCTCTTGCTTGGACGATCTCGTTATCTCATCAGTCTTCAATTCGATTAAAACTTTGTTCACGTCCTTGCATTAGCCCACACGGCAACATTGAGTGAAAAAACCATCCGGGGTTACATCAAAACTGTCACGAAAGATGCTCGAGGCATTCCGGTCATTCAACAGAAAATATGCAACATTAATGCTTCGGAATATTTTCCAACAATCTTGAGTAGATTTTAAGGCGGTTTTAGTCTTGGTGTTTGGAAAATATACCTCGAAATATAAGATAAAATGAGAGTCCTGGAGGATCGAGAGGCGTTGTATGACGTCGATACCAAATATTCGGAACTTTGGGCCTGGGCTGTTTGGCGAACGACGTCACATCATTAGCTTCATCTTCATCACATATATGTAACACATGATGTTTATAGTTGCGGATAGGAAAGGGCGGAAATCTCCCGAGGGCGTCGTAATTCTCCGCTCTCCCGTGAGGGCCCGAGGGTGACCGGGTTCGTTGATGTACATGCAGCAGTGTGTATGACCCCGTTGGATGTAATATTTCCACTTCCTGTAGGCACCGAGAGTATGAAACTGCAGCAAGGATGAGCGAAGCGAGAGTGAGTTCGAGATGGTTGAAGCCATTTATGACGAACTTTGAATATACCTTGCTGTATAATAAACGCACCAAAATGACTATTCCGTGCAACATCATCCTGCGAAATGGTCGGAGTTCGCTGCTACATGCAGGGTTATTCGCCCCATCCGGTTTAAAGCCAAGATAATGACGCTGGGTCTGTAAGAATTAGAGATGGCGCCAAGGGTGTCTCCGACGACCTGGACACTTTTTCACGACCTCTGTCAGCTTTCTCAACATTGCCAAGCTTTTCTATTTCATCGAAAAAGTTTTTACAACATATATCCTTCAGCCGGGCACGATCTATCGATAGTCTCGGTTTTATCGCATCATCCGTGAGAATATTTTCCCCAGTCGAATGCAAATCTCGAAGAGAGACGAAAACCAGGACGAAATGAAGCTTCGAAAATTTTGCACCAGTTGCCTTTTATCGAGCAGAAATCAGGATACACGTACATTCTTCGATTTTTCCATCGCTTTCTTCATATTTCTTTCTCGATACTTCGGACGGTGGTTGGTAGCTCCATGGACGTATTATACACGTGCATGTCTGTACGTGTGTTTGTTCATGTCATGTATTAACATGAGAAAATAAAAGAAAAAAGGGTATAAAGAGAACAGGAGTCGCGAGGAAGCAGGGATTTTAAGGGACGACACGTACGGAATAAAATAAGGACGAAGATTGTTTTCCATGAAAATTGGATGCTGCGAGAAGACAAGAGCACGAATATACGTAGGGATACAATGTCTATAAACTCTGTAAATATATACACGTGAGCTCTGGTTCGGTAGAGTCGTGCTTTGGCTGAATACTCAACGCGAAACCGGTTGATCCTCTGGTTTTGCAGAGAAGAAAAAGAAAAGATGCTTTCGTACGGTAGGGAATGGAAAAAAAAATTGCATCGTGCTTGGTACTTACGTCGCTTCTCCTCAAGTTCTCGTAACCAAACTGGCACGGTAACAGGGTTGTCGCGGGATGCGCCATAGCCGTGATATTCAGGTGGTTGGTAAGCCGAGTGCTGCTACTTTCGGGCGGTGCTTTTGACATGGTAACTGTAAGGAAGGACTCTACCCGTTGGAAGAATATGCAGCCCACCCATGAGAAACATATCTGAGCTTGGAAGCTGCAACTTTTCCCATCAGCACTGCATACCTCCAGCCTCCAACCGGTCCTCGTTCCATGCTGGTGTCTGCGAGGGGGATGGGCTGGCTTGTTATGCGAAGCTTGAAGCATGTAACGCCAGATGTCGCATATTGGTCCACCAACGCTACCCACCCGCACTGCTCACGTGGTCCACTTTTGCTTGGCGAGAGGCCACCTTCAATGAGCGTGGCGCGATGTTTGCCATAGTTTTCGATCCTATATAGCCACGTTTACACCTGGTGGAAAAAGAGGCTCGACCCATCGTGTGCATTTTCGCACACTACCGCCTGGCTTTGCGGAAAATTCACCCTCATCGAGGCAAGACCCTTTTTTCATCCGCGAAAGTTTCTCAACCGCTTTCCAACCATCCAGCTTTTAATAACAAGCGGCGTTATTCCTTACTCGTTTTTCCCCACAGCATCATGACCGATATAGCTGATGGAGATTGTAAAAAAAGATCCAGCCGACGTGGTGGGAATTAACAAAGTTTGCTTTTTTTTGTTTCCCTCCACTCGTTGTTTTCTCGTCTTCCGAACCTCACCCCTGGATAAATGATTGTCGGCACGGTGCGATAAATCCTACTGTGCGAATGCAGCACCGAGCTTGCTATAAACATATTTATATACACATTATATGCACATACCTTTATAAATACATGTACGTATAAAGATACGCGTGGGTGTTTGTGTGTCGTGCCGACTATTTCCGACCAAATTACGGCTATAAATTGCGTACAATCAGCGCACTATTAATTGCTCTCCGGTGCACATTGGCTGTCGTCGTTATTCATCCGACAACCGCGCACTGAAATTTTCTCACACCTATTGCTTCGTAAATGTGGGATAATAATATTGCTGTACCTTCAAGACTGCTGGGACTTGTTTAAATATTATCCACATAGTTTCAAACGACAATAACTACATAATATACTCGAAAGATCGCCACCATTCGCTCCCCCAATTGTGCGACGACGTGTATCACGTTGACGAATCGACACTGGCTCAAGTGTGCACACTTGGAGACAAGAAGCTGCGATAATTAAGTTCCTTCCCTCGGCTGTACGATTCTACTCTTCTCAAAGTGTAATTTCAACTACTCGAAGATATCTCATAGCACTTTTGAGACAGAACGTGGGCTTGGCGTTGGACACGTGCCAACCTGGCCTGCAACAACATCTTGCGAGAAGCGAAAGGTATCTTATGTTTCCATCCTCTGTCAATCCCCTATCTTACTCTTCTTTCGTCATCCCCTTTTCCTCGACATCTTCGTCTTACTACCCTCCCTCCGGTGCAAACGATACCGAGACTCGAGTAGCTTCGGATGTACCGTTGTGCAGCCACAATACCAAGCAAGTTTATCGTATCATTGGTACAACTCCTTATTCACAAGTGTGCACGTGATACAACTGATAACGATGTCATCATGCATCAAGATATCACAAGTTAATGGAAGTCTGTGGACTCGGTTAATCGATATATCTCCAGGGTGCTCCAACTTTCCAGCACCCTTAGTCGTTTAGAAGTTAAATCGACTATACCATAGTTGGGTTTGTTAGGTCGGACAGAGTGTTGAACTTTGCTTGGAAATGGAAAGGAAACTTTTAGCGTTACAATGTCGCTTGCATCTGGGCTTTCGGCCTCGTGCGGTAATTGCACGATGACTGCACCGCTCTTTTTTGCACGTCCTCACATTGACTGCATGGTCAACGCGAGGAACATAGCATCACACTTTAATGGTGACGCAAGCTAGCGAGGAAAAAATGCAATCTCAGTCTCTGACGTTTTTTCGATTCACTGTCAATCATTTTTTCTTGGCATGTACCATATGGTAGAGAACGTACAACGTAGAACTATCACAGAACTCTGACTGTAAACTAGGGACCATAAAATCGGAAAATCATTGCCCCAATGTTTATTTAGTACGTTTTGGAATGACTCGTCTTCTGAAAATCATGGTTTCAACATGTTTTTATGACTTGGATTAATTTCTCAAATTGTCACGTCCGAATCAAAGTTCTGAAATATTTTTGTAGTCGGACTTCATCACGAAACGTAGTTTTAATTGAAAGTGTTAGTTTTGCTGGATTGTCGTAATTAATCGAATTATAATCAGCGTATGAAGCACAGTACCATTGAATTTAATTTCACAGAGCTGGGTAGAAATTTATTTTTTCTTCCGGTTGTTCGAAACTTTCCACTCGGTTTCCGGGTATCCCGAAATATCTAGAAAAAGGGAGAGAAGAAACCGCTCCATAACTCATCGGGAAGAGAGTACCGGAAATTCACAGACTTTCTGAAATATGGCGGTAACAAACTACCTTGTATATAGGTCACTAACTATTGTATATGTCGGTGATAGCAGCTGGTAGATAGTTTTATTATGAAGGGAAATAAATCCTGGCAGATAACTCTACATGCTATGCATATTATTTCACGCCTCTCTGCCGTCGCCAGCGACGCGTTAATTGCCTCATTCTCCATTTTCGTAATTATCTTATTACTCGAGATATCTAATTTTTCGATGGCACGTGGAAAAGTTGTAAAGCGATATTGTTTTTATGTATACGGCATGGAATGCTTTTTCCTTCCTAGGGAAGAATAACGAGTTTGTCTTTACACCTTTTTAATGTAGAGGAAAAATTCGCGGATTTCACGATTTCGGTGAAAAAGTGAGGCAATTAGTTAATTGAATTATCTAAGTGCTTTTAAAAATTCAGATTGAAATTTCCACGGGGACATAACTAGATTCGTTAATTAATTGACGAATACATTTTTTTCGAAAATCGACTTGATAGAAATTAATTAAAACACGTGGCAGAAAATAATGCTAGAACCTCGTACTTGTTTCTGCAGCTTACGAGCATGAGACATTCGCGTTTGGAGCAGCCATTATCAATCTTATCACAACAACGTTTATTTTTGTCCTTCGGAAGAAAAATATGTGCAACTTTGGCGGTTCGATTTCTGTTAAAATCTTTGCAGATGGTTATCCTCAATTCGTTATCAAAGGAAATTTGTTTATTTCACCAACAGTGATATTTTACATGAGTTGCTTTTCCATGGAATTTGGTTACCCTTGAATAATTTTAGAAAGACAGAGAGAGAGGGAGGGAGGTACAAAAATTGAAGGTGATGTGAAAAAAGGATGTAGAAATGACATACACACTCTGACATTTACTTATATATATATATATATAGACTATGTATGGTACTTTACAATAGATAACTAGAGGATTTTGACGTCAATTGAAAAAGAGCGGCCATCTGCAAGAAGGTTATATTGCATTCACCGCTGTTAGGAATCGCATTTGACAGACGCAGTGTCTCGGGAAAAATTCGAGAAAATCCGAAGGAGTTTTCTTTTAGGAAGCCAGTGATTCTGAGGCACGACCGGTTGAATCCCCAAAGGCGTATAAGAATACCAGAGAGTACGCTGGAAAAATCGAGGGAAAAACGTCACGAGCTTGATGGGAGAATAGAGAACTAAAATCTTTATATCGTATGGTAAATAGCTGAAAAGAATGTACGTAAGAGAAGAAATATACGCTCTGCCATGTTGAAACGGATTCACGTCGTTTCCCCGTTTGGATAAAAGTAAATCCTGAACTTTGTGCGCATCCTGATTGCATCATCTGTCTACTTCTATCGTAAAAAGATCTGTCTGGTACAAATTTGATTGACCGAGTGAGTATCTTCGTTGGAAGCTCACGTTTCGTTCCTGTTTTCGTTTCTGTTTTTTTAAACTGCATTTTTTTGGTCATTGCGTGTAAAGATGTTTATAGGGCAGGATTTAAATTCAGGAAATTATAAATTTTGAGGAATTAAAGACACGTGTTGAATCTTCTTTTCAAACAATGATAGATTATCGTTTTTCAAATATGTAGCAGCCTTTCACTATTATTATATGTAAGGTTTTTTCAATTTTCCGAAACATAGTCCATAAACATAACATTGTTGATTATGAATCGAGAAAAATTGATTTAAAAAAACGCAAAAGCTGCATAGCTCGTTAATGGCAAAAAGGAAAAAACGATCTTATGTATCGGAAAAAATGGGGATTAGTAAAATATTCTACTGCAATTATGAGTAAAATGTAATTTTCACTTTTTGATTTCGTGCTGATGTAACTACTCTTTGACTGTAATCTCTGGAGGACCGAAGAAAAAAATATTCGATTTATCTCGAACTATATTGACGTTCGTAATATTCGATATGATTTGATGGTTCTGTCGAATGGTATTTTTTTTCTTCGCACGCACTGCCGCGTACTATGGAAGATGATGGAAATACCCCCGCAAAACCAGGACGCAATACAGCAGCTTATGGAATTTTCCATGCACCAGCATTCTTTATAAAGCTTACAATAGAAATTTTTTCGACATTCAGTTGAAAACATTTTTGGAATTCAACATGTACAATTGATAAAGTGAATTATGAAAAAAATGGTTTATTCTGGTTTTCTTTGAACATTTTCGAAAATTTCAAACAAACGTCTGTCTGTACATCATGCTTCGTACTTTACGCCACGGTATTGATTATTACAATTCCGTCTTATCTCGGATTTGTCTCTATCGTTAAACAAAAAAAAATGTGTGCTACTTTTGTCACACAAAGCGCCCAACCACAAAATTGCGTTTTTAATGTTTATTTTTCCATCGCACAGAATTAATAGTGATTAAAAAATAATTGCAAGTCGTGTTGACGTGGGAAGTGGGAAATGGTGGAGGTTTAAGAAGGACACGTATGAGACGACAGGATTTTTCGTGTAATTTTTATCTCTATCTTTCATCCGACGACGATTTGATCAATTCCACAGTAGTATCACTACCAGTTGGTGTCTTTTTGCATTTTTTGTGGCAAGCACGTAGTATGGATAATCGAGAAAGAGAAAGAGAGAGACAGAGAAAAGACGCAGAAACTCGACCATCCAGCTCTCGTTCGAGAGCTGGATGTGAGACCGCTGGAAGCTGCGAAATTAAATTCTTGCGTACAGAAAGCCGCAGTGATGTGAAACTCGCAGAGGGTGAAGATGAGAACAGGGTGATTGTTGAACGGAAAAAAAAAGCGAGACGCCGAATGTTCCGAATCCATTGAATTCTTGAAACTGGCTTGTAATCGAAAAGGAAATAAACGAAGAGGAAAATACAAAAGGATAAGCCGGAAGTCGAATAGTCGACGCTATTTAACGATTAACAGTTTGAGCTGCACAGATGCACGAGGAGTCAAGCTTTCTGCTCTCAAAGCAACTTTTTTTTTTTTTTTTCAAAAGCTTCTCTGCTGTATTACCAAAGTACTTCACGTATAGGCACAAAAAGGTTCTTCATACACTGCCTCTGAAATTCTGCGACAAAACACGACGAATAGACTCCCTTCAATGATTAGGGGTGATCGCTGAGCTGATTCGATCGACAAGAACGATGTTGCATTTCGGGGATGCGCGAGTAATTCTAAAAAATATCGTATTTTCTCAAGAGCAAACAAGGATTCGGCTCATTCGAATTCTCCCTGGATGGTAGCCTTTGCAAATGGTCAGCAGTCTTAAGGGTTATTCTCACTTGAGCATACAAGCAACGCACACTGGCCTCATTTCTTCGTCATATAAGTTTGTGCTGAAGCGAACTGAAAAGAAATAGGCCTTGTAACGAAAGCTGCGGACCTCTGTAAACGAAAAACGAAAAGGACCCTCGTGCAGGATGTCGGTGTAAGGGAGAAAGAGAGAGACAAGAGGAAAAGATGGAGTAAAATGTTTCGCTGGTCACGTAACGGTCAAGGGTCGATACGAGGTTCGAATATCCGAAATTCGGACGTAACTTTTCGACGGCGTGTGCGCCTTGATTTTTCAATACCCGTCACTTTTATTCGCCTTTTTTCAATTCAAATTTTATTCTCTATAGCTCCGTAATTTTGATAAAATACAATTCATTTTATTCTCTCTCTCACACTTGCTCCCAGTCATTTGCTTCTCAAAAAATCCGAAATAAATCGCGAGAGGCTCAAAAGAGAATAATTTAACCGGAAAATATCCTTTCAATGTACACTCATTTTTTGCATCGCATTTGCGACATTTTAACGAATATTCCATTGATGTAAAATTTTTTAAATTCTCTTTTGAAGAAGGATTATACGAAAATACTCAGAGGAAAATAAAAATACTTTTTTATTTTTCGGTACATGCACTTTCCTTGCTATCCAAGCTTTCTGCTCTCGAAACAACTTACGGCGCGTACACGTAATTCTTTCTCGTAATTTTTCAAAAGCTTCTTGTACTATATATGCATTACCGGATTACTTTACGTGCTCGTACAAAAAGGTGCTTCATACGCTGCCTCGGAAATTCTGCGAAAAGGCATAAAATATGATGCAGCTGGCAGAAATTGGAACGGCCATGTAAGAATTCAGGTTTTATTTCCGTTCGCGGGTGTAAGAAGTACAGAACTGCTGAAATTTGTGCTTTTGCGTGAAATAAAATGGAGACCGTAATGGATATTTTTTGAAAATGAGTATCCCGAATATGTGCTCAGTTAATAATTCGTCAAATGGACTATCGAGGTAAGGCAGTAGTCACTCAATCGTCATTCAAAAAATTCACGCGCGTGTTACCATGAAAATGAATAGACAGAATTCTATTATAAGAGACGAGTTCAAAAGTTGTACGTTTGCGATTACTTTCCGAGCGCAATTTTGCCAGATGCGCCCCTGTTTTTTGATGGTATCGTGGGTCCTTTAATTTCATTGGAAATTTCGATGCTTTTCCTCACATTTGAAGAACGAAAAGCGACCAATTTTTATTTTTTCTTTAAACCCATTCGTACCATAATTCTCCATAATCGTACAGGTTTCAAGCAAAATCGATCGGTTCGTTTGCAAGTTAAGAATTAAAGAGTCATGACGAAAGACACACAGTGTGGGAAAAACACGTCTAAATTTTGTCAACTTGCACCTTCAACCCTTCCAAAATTCTCCAAGCTGTCAGACATTATTGTCCTTTGTAGGTGGCGTAAATTAAAGAACATCCGGTTGACAAGACAATTTCCGTCATAACTACCATAATCAACAGTTTTTACATTCCCAAGTGAACACAAAAGTCAATAATATATTTTCCAAGATGCACCTTTTTTTGTTAATGAAAAATTCGTAAATTTCGCAGCATACTTTTATGAATCCATGTCTAACCGTTTACTTTCGAGGGATTGTTGTTTCTCCGAACACTGTGGACCCTTTTTTCGATAAAAATGCACCCTGAACCACCTGAGGATCACGAAATAAAACAACGTGAAAAATGTCATTGACATTAACGCCTCATTGAACCGCAGACTACCCCGAAATAATGCAGGGCACACTGAACCACTACTCACCCCATAAAAGTCCCTCTCGTAGTGATTGCGCACACGGCTCGCCGACTTTCGTTTAACGAGGCACTCTCGGAAGCTCCGTACCTCGAATTGTCCCTACTATCTACGGAGCAATGGTGACAACGCTCTCGTAGTACTTCGCATACTCACGATGTGAAGTTACTTATACGTGTATATGCGAATGTACATATACATATATTCATTTTAAACGTGAATAGTGTATTCCAGTTCTGGACCGAGGAGACACGAAGAGGTTCGAAACTGGCGAAGTAGAGGGCGTCTGTGTGCAAAGAGCTCACAGCCGGAAAAGCTGGCTGGTAACTTCCCTCGTGCTTTAGTGAAGGGCGTTTACTGTCTGTATAAATATATATATATACAAATGTATGTAGATGTGTTTGAATTTCGCTCTACTGCCATCAATGCAAGAGTATTTTGTTGAGGCTCATGCGGTATTACAGTGCGTATCTTGCATAGCAGAGAGTTATGAACGTGAATTAAACATTCGGCAAAATGATACTCGTAACGACGAGAATACAAATTCGTACATTGCCGGAGAGTGGAGACAAATAGTGAGGGTAAAAAGAAAACGAAATATGTCTGTTAATGAATGTCAAAATTGTCTTAAATGCGTTATAATTCAGAAAAAAATGAGAAATAATTTCGAAATTCATTCTCTAATATTTCTATCGTCATCTGGAGCGCTCTTTTCCGTCCTAACGTTGACCTAAATTGGAACATTCAACGCAAAACATGTTTATTCACGTTCGTAATGTGTTTCAAAAGGATTTACCGGCCGATGTTTTATTAAGGCTTATAATCCCGTGCCATTGAGGAGCTTTCGCGCGACACAAAATTTTCACGAGTTTTAGTTTCTCAGGCTCTCGTAAAACTGGAAGGCGTAGAAATCCTCAACTTCCATCTAAAAGCTAGTCCGTTGCAAATAAGCTACTTACGTTGACTACAGCGAGATGAACGACAAAAACTCTTCGTCAAGTCGTCTTAGCGAAGTTGCGGCCTTTTGAAAAAAAAAAACACTTTCTTGAGATTAATTTTTCATTCCGAGTAAGTGGTAGAAAAAATAACAAAAATAAGAGAAACCGGAATAATCCAGCTTGACGATAGTGCGAAGACGTGAACGCGCGTCTTTTTTTTGTGGGATAAATCCGAAAGATGAACATTTTTTTAATACCTACTACCGAGTTTTTTCTTATAACAAGCACTTGTCGAAAAATGCCCGGCGATTTAGTCTCAAAGCCAGTGTCGGAGAAAAACATCACGATGGACATTTTCACCTTTCGGTATCGTTATTTTATTCTCTGTAGAGATGAAATATCCTTGCCGCGAATGAAATTCGACACGCATACGTTTACCATGGAGATCAAAGTCGTACCCTATCGTTTTTATTGTGACTTTTCGCCGGAGCCAAGTACAACGTGGACAAGCAAGAAACTATGGACATTTTTTTTGGACAAAATCGCTCAGATAGATCAGGGTTTTTTTTCGCTTCAGACAGCGAAAGAGCAAAAGAGACGAGTTGAGAAAGTGAGCAAGACGAGAGTAACGATAACGAGGCAACAAGTGCTTTTAGTATCTGGTGGTGTGCACCGCCTCTTTGCAGCTGCTTGGAAAAGAAACGAGAGAAGAAAAGATATCCCTCGTCTCGTAGATTTCACTCCTCCTCTAAAATCCACAGACATACACGAGCGTCTGAAGCGCCAAGTTAAAAACGAACGCCATAGAGAAAAGTTTGACTTATTTATAGAAAAAGTCCTCGTTCATGGCTTCCTCCAACTTGGGAGTACCCGCGTATGAGTTTGTGTGTGTCTTTTGACGTTCCGAAATGTTAGAAAACGGTTTCAAATGAATTTTTAAACTTGGCTGAACATACGAGGTGGCTACCCGTACATACATTCCTCTCCTAGTTTTCCGCTGCTCAACTTTGCCCTATTTTCTTCCGTCCTCATTCAATTTCCCTCACATTTTATCTAATAATTTGATTTATCGATAAAAGTTCGCTGTAAAAGAAAATATCGATGAAGCTCAGTCAAAATCGTATTCTTCGAAGACTCCAGCTTCGCTGCTCTTTTTTGTACTTTTCAAATATAACTCGAATGATTTTTATCTGAATATTGACAGTGTTATACATTTTTTATTATTCATCGAACCCAAGAGATAGAGCCTGCATATTTTAGCTACAAGTCCGAGAATTACTTTACACGGAATACGTCAGTAAAATTGTTTACCTCGCTTGAGAATTAATTTAAAAAACAGAGAATTGTACGCTTTCGAAGCTGTTCCTACAATTGATTCTCGACGACATCTTCATGATGTAGCAAACTGTACGTTGACAATTCCAAATTGCGTGTATCCAGGCGTTCTATTCGAGACTCTGAGTGTGTCGTGGTAATACTTGTCAAAAGGGTTACGGGGTCTGGGGAGTCAAATCTATTGAGAGAGACTCTCGAGCACTGTGTACAGAGCTGGTAGCTTTCGGTTTTCGAAGCTCCTCGTGAATGCCTTGACCGTTTCCTTCCTCATCAGTGCACGCGATGTTGCGAACCTGCCACTGGTGCTATTGTCGTGTATCCGGTTCCGGTAATCCGATGCAGAATGTTATCTCCCTTAGGTACTGGGGTTCGTCACCGAACAGCCAGCTCGTGACCTTCCCTCTGGGGTATACAGGGGTTAATCCCCTAATTCCTTTTCAGGTCATTCCGTTAAAGCGCCCAAGCCTGTTGTTTCAATCGTTGTCTCACCTGCTTTACGTTCCCAGATGGACCACGTAATATTAATAAAAACTCGGTAAAGATTTTATTGGAAGACCGATAATCAATCGCCTTATATATAATTGAACGTGTCTTCAGTTGAGAAAATAAATGTATCACGCATCGTACATTCTATCATTCTGAAAGCAGGAATTTTCAGGCAAGTGGACAGACCATCGTGTGCTCAGCCTCTCAACGTTAAAAAATGTCCACTTTTCGGGGCATTTGCTTTCTCGATTTTGTTCACAGAATTGTAATATCGTATTGACAGAATTGTGTCAACTAAATCTGACATCCAAAAGTCATTATGAAATTCACATAATTTATTTTCCTTTGCCAAGGAACTTGGTAAAAATTTTCATCTCTAATGTATTCTGCGGGATGAAGTTTTGTGTAAGTAATGATCCACTGTTTTTTTACATCAAGGAAATTTTGAAAAATCGGATATGAGAGAAACACCTTCAGCAATGATCATTTTGTAACGTAATACAGGTGAGATTATACGGTTGAAGCTATTCGTCTGATATTAATCCTGATGTATAGAAAAATATTTTATGACATTTTTCAATCCAAAGAGAATTGTTTTTACTTACTGTTATAGTGTCAAAACGGACATGGGCTCGGAAGGGGCAGTTTCGAAGCTCTACATAGCAAACGCAAACAAAAAAGATAGCGGTAATTACAGCTGTGCTCTGGCCAATGTCGCTGCAACCACTATCTCCGTCCATGTACTCAATGGTGAGTTGCGTCAAAATGACAAATTATTTCAATTATGAAAATGAAATACTGTACCTTCTCCTTCCCCTCCACGAGAGAGAACTTGTCAGTGCCGTGGCAATGTCAAAAAATAAATTCAAAATTATTCTACTGCGAAAAAACAATTCTAATATTGCATTTTTAATCAATTTTACTATCGTCACAATGCTGTCAGGTAAAATCAGCATTCATGACCGTTCCGAAGTGATTATTATTTTTTAAAATGAAGCATACACCGCTTGTTCTTTTCGCTTTCACAACATCGCTCTAAAAGTATACAGGACGATACGAATTATCCGATTTTCCTTTTACTGCGAGTTTTAAGAGCCTTGAATTCACGAGAATGCTGCAGTTCCATCAACCTGTTTCCGGGGTAGCCATGGTCAGAGAAGACCAGCCGACACCAAGAGAAACCCTATGGTAGCTTGGTAGACCAGCATTGCGCTTTTACCAGTGCTTAATTAGAATTAACACGGTCGAATCGTTGCCCACATTTCTGTCAAATGCGAATATTGGCTACGGGTTCTATGCACGCCCTGAATCACTGTACACTTTCTTCCTCATTTTGCTAGTATCTACATCGGCAAATTGGACAGTTCCCACTGTTGCTTCGCTCATTCCTCTGCGTAGGATCTTCCGCTATTTGCATGCCGAATGATCACTGATTTGTATTAAATGTGTAAAGCAGTCGATAAGACGTCGATTTTTTCCCCATCTTTTCGTGAAAGCTGCAGCCACATTCGTATTCGTAGTGATTGCTGCACCGAATTATCCGAGGCGGAATATCGAAAAAAACAATTTCATGTTTTATTCCATCAGACGAAAATCATGCAAAAGTCATTGCTTCAATTGCAATCAGTATCGGACATAACATATGAGACTGGAAAGCAGCGTACATCGTTCGACAGTTTTCAAAGTTGCTTGCTGATTGGAAGGTTAAAAATAATTTAACGAAAATAATTTCTTGCGATGTTGCGACTGATACGAAGGAAAATTTTGAAGGACCGGAAGTCTGCATAAGATCTGGGGCATCGTTGACATTGGAGGAGAAAAAGCCGCAAGGTTAGCGGTATCTAATACCTTCATGAAAACTATAAATGACTCATCCCCTGACCCACCATTATTTCAAGTTTTTCCAGTAAAGTGGGGAGTTTCATTCTTCAACTATCTCGTTACCGGTTCGTTCTTTGCAATTCTCCAATTTTCTTCTTTCCTCTCATCTGATTCGGTATGACGAATACTTGAAATATCCGTTGAATAAAATCTACCATTGACGTATCTCCATTCCGGCAATGTAATTTCATCTTACAATTAGAGCAACGTTTTCTGAAGTACCTTCTCTGATCTGCGATCCAATTACGATTTTATAAATATTGTTTTTTTCGTAGAGTACACCCTCACAAGTATCTTCTGTCAGATGCAACGTCAAGAGCCCATTGTCCTTGTTAGCTTGACAGGACGAAATGTAATTACTTAATACTACCAGGAGGGATGAAATATTGATGGAAATGAATGTATGATTCTGGGCTATGGTCGGCTCCTGTGAGCTGCCTATAAATTTCAAGAGGGAGAAATGAAAAGAGAGAAAGGTGATCAAGAGTGACGATCGCAACGAAGCAGTGTACCACAGTCTCGCTTTAACGTTCCCGTATACTTCTATCATGCCCTTACATAATTCTTTTTGCAATTAACGTGCATTACACGCTCCGATATGGCGCAGTTATTAATTAGATGTGACCCGAAGAAGAGCAAAGCGCATTACTCTGTACTATCTCTCCCGAGCAGTTCCAAACCTTCGCCTTCGGGGAGATCGATGTCCTCGTATTTATGAGTGTATCGCTATACAGGGGTACATCTGTGTGCCTGCCAGAACAGCCTGCCTCTTGGTCCATGTCTTCCACATCCACTGACCCTTCCCGGATAGAAAGGAGACCCCGTGACGAGCTTTTTGTCCTTCCTTTCCAGCTTGTTCTTCCACTAACCAGCATTTTTCTTACCGCGGTACTGACTTGGATCTCTTGTTCTTCTTTTCCACTTTTGTTCTTGGTTCTTGTCCGAAAACTCGTGGCTAAGGATTCCGGCAGCGATCGGAAGGAGCAGACAGGTTTTAATTTTGAAAAGGCAAGTTGCCGCATAAAAAACTATTTTCCAGTTTGTCTGAGGGAAGAAATGATATTGTTCCATCGATCAATTCAATATTTAAACATTGCATAAAGCCTATATTTATATAATATGCGTGATTGAGACTATGTTGGCAAGCAGTTAAAGTTGGATATTTGTAATAAACTGATACGTCGCCAATTCAACAGAAATGACAAGTTTTTCCAAATGCATGTGGCTTACCAGGCTAATTGTTCATCCCGGACCAGACTCATTTGCATAGCCCCACGAGTCCGTAGCTAATCTCGTTTTTGCACGATTCCGCGGCTGCTGTGAACCTCTGACGGATCATTGGATTGTCAAATCGAATTGTCATTCACGCATTTGACCAACCCAATTGTCATCAATAATCATTCAAACTCTTCAAACGTCTGATGCTTTCACTCCCCTTCCATCCATGGAATCGTCTATTTACAAAACGGATATGGTCATAAATGAGGACTTTGGGCTGTTATGCAATCAAGTGGATCCTGTTTTCACTTGTGCTTTCACTAGCGCGACTGCCAAGTTATTTTGCCTTCATTTTTGTATTGTCTTATTAGGTAGAATTAAAAAGTACCAGCCAAGGAGCATTGCCAAGAACGAGCCAATTATGCTAAACCATTTTGTTCGAGCAGGCTAGCGCGTGTAATTTCATTTAAATTATCCGGAGAATCACAATTTTTATTGCAACATCTTTTACAATCTGTCGCAAACAAAATAAGGAGAGGCATAATAGGTACCTTCATTGAAGCTGAAACAGGGGTTCTTTCGAAATGGTCGGGAATGAAGAAGGTCACGATAGTCTTCGTCTGAAAAATGAGTACTCCTTGGCCCAGTTAATGCACACGACAAGAAGTCAAGCCACAGCGTAAGGTCAATGAAGATAAGGGAGACCCTCTACCGCTTTGGTGGGCCATCGACTTTCTCCCTTGCTCTGTCACTTATAACACCCCCTTTTCCCTTCTAGCCAGGCAAGTCAGAGTTAGAGAGGTTATTTCGTGGGTTGTCACGCCTGGCCCATTAATAACCCAGGTTCAAGCTCCTCGGGTTCCTCTTACCCACCATTCACTTCCTACCAAACCGTCGGAGCCTGGCACCCAGACAATCTTCCTTCCTTGCAACCCTGTGTGTATTTTACTCCCTTGCCTCTTTTCCGAGTGCCAGACGTACCTCGGTTGAGGCAGAAGCATCACCAGCGTACCACACCAGACGCAGAAGCGGTTTCTCTGTTCATCGCCCACGCGGCGTTGCTTTGTATGTGTGTTCCCCTATCTTTTGCGGTATGAAAAACGTTCGGTGTATGTTGCTTTATGGGCTCTGTTGAGGGAAGCGCATAGAGACCCGGGGAAGGAAGAAACGCGGTGAATTGCAGAAGAAGAGACAAGAGGGAAAGTGAGAGAGAGAGAGAGAGAGGGGGGGGAGGGTAGGACAGAATCAGAGGCTTTCCACGAGTATCTCCCTACCCACTTTGCCAAGCTCACCTAACCCCCGCATGCTACAAGCGTGAGGAGTTTGCAAAGCTCTTCTCGCGAGACGTAGTTAACAGAAGAGGCCACCCCAGGGCTGTCCCGCTTTCATACAGCTATGTATAATACGCAGAAGGAATCTCCCAAGAGGGCTTGACAGCTCAATTTGCATACGGTCTTTTTTGCACGTGACCCGCCAGAGTACAATGATAGGAGGGGGAGATATGACCACAATGGTTACTCTACCGCGAAACCATAACTTGGAACAGGTCCCTTGCGAATTATTGTACACTTCGTGCATCAACATTCTGGATGAGAGGTGAGTTGATGGGATGTCACGCCGCACGATTGCCATGTCCTTGATATTTATCATTCATTTTCCCATTAAATCAGTTTTAACTCGTCACAGATGAAAGATTATTTGTTCTGGAGCCGAATTGGAGATTGAATCCGTTTTACAGTCACATGTGGTCGATTCCTCAATGTGGTTAAGAAAAAATATGTATCCTACCTTTGTGTCACATATAGATTCTTGCGGTATATCGTTACCGCGAGGGTTATATAAAGTTACGGTGTAAAGAAGGATCCGCAAAATCCACTGGTTCCACTTGGCGTTTTGCAAATTGTTCAATGTCGTGGAAAGACGTTCACCACTGTTGAATCAGCTTCAACCGACTAGGTGAATTTGATCGGTTTTCAGATCGCTTATATACCTGACATATAAATATATATATATCTCCTGCAAACTGCGCGATGGCTGCCCGAGATTGCTAGAATAGAGCGTGGGGAACTCGACGATCCCGATAGATCCCATTTTTCGTCGTTGGGCAGAAGATGACCGGTTTTAGCGACAATAAACAATCGTGGTCGCGGTGGATTCATTGGTCGCTAGCTAGACTCATCCGAGTACAGAAGGCTCAGCCTCGACAGTTTAAGCAGTCACTATTCAAACCGAGAAGTTTCGTCTGTACCATATTGCATCCGGTTCCTGCCTACAATCGAACGGAACCAACAATGGTACTTTCTGATGAGGCGGAATATTAACTCCCAGCATCTTCCCTACTATCGTGTCTATGTTTTTATAACTACCACAATTTTGCAATCTTGTATAAATCGAAACGTCCACTTATAAATTAGAATAACAAGAAAAATGGTCAAGAAAAAAAGGAAAAACCTCTGGACCATCGCTTTAAAAAAATATAACAAACCTCCTACTGGCTTTATGAATGAATCCTATTGGACATCGTAAATCCATCGGCCGTATCATTTAATGGAGAGTCCAAATGTTCCATTTAGGGAAAGAAGGGAAGATAGTAGGATGTAGGAAAGCAGGATGAATGAGTTTATGACGGGAAATCAGCGAGTCATTGGGGGATGAGAAGATCCACGATCTTCCCAGCTGGTAATATCAGAGACGGTAAAATTGCAGCTACATCTACACAGCCATGTATTCTACATGTATCCAGACATGATTATTTATATACCAGCCAAACGATGCACGACTATGCGCCTGTACAGACCTGACGTTATCGACGCGAGCGAGGATAACGCGTTCCCGCGTTTGCATCGCGAGCAGGCAACGTAACCGGAAACTTCTCCATACCGGAATATACTCCGATGGCAGCGTGCGAAATCGGACCTTGCGTACAATAATGGGGGGGTGAGTTGGACGGATAGCGAGGGTGGACAGCAGGCCGAGGCTGCGTTTCCCCGGCTAGCCGATCGTCTCGTTCATCTTTCGAACGGCGATCCGGCGTTGACGGTTGCAACCACGCACTATGCTTTCGTCGTTTTCCCGGTCCGTCGATCAACGTGCTATTGTGCGCATCTCGGACCAACCGGACTTGCAACGGGCAGTCGATTACGATTCGTTGAAAGTTTCCCCATCGCTTTCGATATTCACAGCACAGCAATTTCTCATAGATGGAACAATTCGAGGCATTGCGAACCACTTCGCCCCATCACTTTCTCGATCGAGTTGATATTATACCGCAAAGTTCTCATCTAAATTTCGCTATCAGCGAATATGAGCGTAATGAGGATGGAAAAAGGGTTGACGATCTTTGGAGATACAGGGGAAACATTTTTGACGGTGGTAATGGTATAAAGAACATTTTTCTCGCTCCAACTGTCCTGTTGGAGAGATCGTCGGGGGCGATAAAATTTGCCGAGTATATTTCCCAGCAAATTTAAAGTCTCGGCTCGCGGTATGGGACAAAAATATTTTTGCAAGGAAATATTAGTGAAAAAAAATAATTTTCCCCCGTGTGATGTGTAGGGTCAAGCGCTGTAGAAGTACCAACGCGCTTCTGTACGTTTTCCGTGCAGCTTATCTGTTTCCGCGTCATACAAGCTAAGCGAACTTTCATTGTGCAATGTACTATACACACATATGTATGTATAAAAAATAGTGGAAAATTCCAG